>CAOJBK014855096.1:0-11823 GCA_948294925.1 Codiaeum variegatum
AAAATTAAAAAATTGAACTGAATTAAAAATATTAATTCAATTCGGTTTGTTCAGTTATACGGTTTAGTTCGGTTTTAATTTTTTAAAATTAAAATTATTTTATTCAATACAGTTTTGATAAAAAAATTCAATTTAAATGAACTGAACCAAACTAATATTAATATATAATAAAATTAATATTATTTATAATTTTTAAAAATTATTAAAATAAATGACTAATATTGATATTATATTTATATCCAATAGTCTCCTTTTGATTTCAAATTTCAAACTCAAATATTTTATAAAATTATATGTTATTTTGATTTATTTGTCAAATTTTTTTGGGAATTTTACAAAAGTATGCCAAAAAATAAAATTAATTATAAAAATATTAACATATCAAAATGTTTTATAAAATACAATTTTTCATTTTTTTTATAAAATACGTCATATACCTAAAATATATATATGTCAAGTATATGCTACGTATATTTCAAGTATATTTTTAGTTTATGACATAGTTTTATAAAAAAAAAATTCAAAAGGTGATATTTTTATAAAAGATTTTCAATAATTATATTTTTGTAATTAAAATAGAAAAATAGAGTAAAAAGTATAATTTTTTCAAAAAAAAAATTTCGAATCCAATGAAGAGTCCAATCTAATAGGTAATGAGTTATATAATAAAAGATAGTCATCTTTTTAACACGAGTCGTATACAAGCGCATAAGCCTCTCACTCCAAACTTAATAATTTTACCACTTAACATAGACTTCAAGTGTATATGTCAAAAATTTTAATAATTTTTTTAAAAAATATATATATTCATTTTATTTTTTTTTTCTTATATAGTAAAGCAAAAATTTAATAATTAAACATATAATTGTGGACAAAAAGAATAACTTCCAACTGAATTTTTCTTATTAGAATAATTATCAATCAATTGTTAGTAACAATCTAGTTTTTGTTGAACTGACATGATTTTTAATAATGAAATACTTCCATGTGGTAAACAATGACTATACTCACTGGGAGATGTATGCCATTGGTGGAAGTGCAAATCCCACCATCAACAGCCAAGGCAATAGATACAATGCCCCAATTAACCCTTGTGCAAAACAGGTATAATATACAATTTCTCTTGATTAGAGGTGAAGCCACAATAAGTATTATTTTATATAAACATTCAAAAAATAAATAAATTATTCAAAAATAAAAAAAAATATAAATTTATTTAATTTTTTAAATAGTATTTGTAATTTTTTTTTAAATTTTAAAATAGATATTTTATGATATTATTTTTTAAACCATCTATTTTATTCATATTAAATATTTTTTTAATTATATTTAGTAGGAATAAAATAGGTAATTAAAAAATTAGACACCACCAACTATCACCTCAGAAATTTACTTAATAAGTAGTATAAATAAATTGTCTACTTTAAATTTTAAAAAATTACAATTAAGAATCCAGCTGGATAGTAAATAAGTAGGAGTGAATATCGGATTGGTTCAATTCAAACCGAACTGAATAGGAAAAAAACCAAAATCCGAAATTTCATTTTTTTTCAAACTGACAAGAAATTGAAATTCTATTTAAACCAAAAATTAACATTTTAATTTTTCATAAATCGAATCAAATTATTTTTTAAAAATTTAGTTCAGAACTGAACCAAACTTCATTTTAAATATATAATATAATTTTAAAAAAATAAATATAAAATTATAAAATATTTAAAAAAAAATTATTTTTCAGCTTTATAATATTAATAAATTAAAACTAACCATAGAAAGCACCATTTTGATTTATATTAATATTCCTGCTCAAATATTAACCATAGAAAGCACCAGTCTCCAATGTTACAAAATATCAAATTTTTATTTTTAATTTTTCGTAAATCAGCCAATTTTTCGTAATTTTTTTTTAAATTTAAAAAGACTTTTTAAATTTTTTCATATTATATATATACATACAATTATTAGGGGCCTTTACTTTTTTTTATAAGGGAAGCTAAATGAAACAATTAATGAAAGCAGGAGTATTTAGTTACTTTATCAAATAAAATGTGAAAGATAAAAAGGTTTGGATTTTAATAATCAATGATACTGATTTAAATTTCAGGGGTATTACAAAAAGAATATGCAGTTTTATGGATATTACAGAAAAGAATATTCATTCATGATCTATATGAGATGATATAAGGGCAAAGGCTAGCAAAAAGCCAACAAAAATGACTCATAAGGACTTCTGAACTCTACTTTTGTGATTTTTGATACTTCAGAGCTTCAAAGCGAGCAGTAAGTGCATCGTAATCTGGTAATTTGGGATGAACTCGATGAATGGAATCTGCATTCGGGGAAGGTATTGGTGGTGGAGGACGCTTAGGTGGTGGATAAATTCTTTCCGGAGAATCTTCCATTTCGATCTCATCATTACAGTCTGATTCATCAAACTTTATTTCTGAATTCGGAGAAACAGCATTATTGTAGCTGTGTCTCCTGTACACATTTCGATCGTCCATCTGGTTTGGCCTTGTTTCATTGTAGCTATGTCTCCTATAGACATGTTCAGCATTTGTTTGCATTGATCTTGTCTCTTCGTTACTTGGATAATGAGGCCTATCGTGTGAACTCCCAGTGGCATTCGATTGATGATCCATGACCTGATGGTTCATGGGAAGGCTCGTGGCGATTGTATGATCGAAACCAAGTGAATGAGAGGCCTGATTAAAGTTTTTGTTGGCCAGACAAGCAGCAGCCTGGGCAGCCGCAATTGCTTGCTTAGCTGATTCTGCAGCAGCAGCTGCAGCTGATGCAGTGTCTTTGAAGTTTGTAGCTCCTTCATTAGTCGATCTGCACAAGGAACAGAAACGTACACCGAAATGATAAAAGCATAGCTTTCATTTATAAATTTTGAAAAATGAGCATGTGTAAGATAACTCACTTACCTGATAGCTGAATTATTTGTCACAACTGGAGCTGACTTTTCGGGTAAACTTGTCGGACTAATGAACTTGTCAGGACCGTCCTGATATTAGAAAGAAAAAAAAAGAGATCTTATTTTTCAACTCAAATAAAACAGAAACGGTAAGAATGTGAATATATGTGCATATGAAAGGGGACTCACTATGCGCTCATCCGGAGCCTCGAGAAGTTCCTTTTCAGATTCTGCAGTATCCCATTCAATCTGGTGTTCTTTTGCAATTTCTTTCATGATTTTCAACTTCACTTCACCACAAGGAGTTCTAACTGAAAGCTTGTCGATTAACTACAAGAAAACGAAAAACTTGATTAATATTTTACTCAGCTTTTTATCACTGTAATCTTTGAAAACTCTATTCAATGAATGCAAAAACATGCCAATCCAATGAACAAAGAATGCTTAAATGAAGCTATTAAATGGCAGCAATGAAGTTCCTACCATGCGATTTACGCCACTATTGGGTCGCAGATCAGTGGCTGCAGATACAAAATCTTTCCCATACTTCTTCTCAAATATATTTCTCAATGCCACTAATTCTGGAATTTCAGAACACCTTGGAGCTGCAAATATTAAACTGGCAATCCCTTCTTTCAGGTCTGCCGGGCATTCTCTGGAACAAGTCAAATTGACATTAAAACCGGATGAGTATTAGCTATGAAATGCAGTAAAGTTTCTATCACACTCACCTTTGCTTTGAAATTATTGTAAGTCTGGAAACAACCAGTTCACAGAAGAGCTCAATAAACTCATTGGCTGACAAAACATTCTGTTCTCTAATCACATGCTCAACCTACAACAGCACGAAATTTTTTTTGAGTTAAGCCAATCTACAAAGGCGTTGCAAGAGAATTTAATGTTTAAGAAGATCATTAAATGTGTTCATGAAAGGAGGGGGTCTAAGTCTGAAAAAACATGAAATTATAGAGCCAAATTGGGCATTTGAAGTGCATTTTCAAAAGATTTAGAGCCATACATAATCCAATATTCCGTTAAGGAATCCATTTGCAAACGAATTCTAATATTAAAATTAAGTTAATATTAAACTAATTATAAAAAATCGTTGAAATTTGCAAATGAATTTCATTTAAAAATGAATTCATCAATCAAATTCAACTAAATAAAGTGAAATTTTCTTTTAAACAAAACACAAGAATTTGGATTTGCAAATTTTATGGAATTCGTTTATACCAAACAAGTGGAAAAGGGATTATCTAGGACGAATTCGAATTCCCCTTTCTAGTTCTCAAAAAAATTAGTATTTCCTCTGAATCAAAGTTCTGTTCAGCATATCTATACAACAAAACTATCTACTACTGCAAGCATTATTATCAATTTAAGAAATTTTAATCAATTGCTGTAAAAACCCTAAAATTGCAGAATTTGATTTCTCAAATTACTCAATTTTTCAGAGATAAAATTACAAAACTGTACCCGAATACGAGCAGTGGCATCTTGACCAGACTGAAGAAGTAAAGCAATGTCTCTCCTCATTTGCCTCACTACCACCTCTCTCTTGTTCCTCAGTAACTTTATCCTCGCCACAGCCATTTTCGCTGCGGTTTTACTATTTTCCCACACAAAAACACAATTAAATTACTGATAAAACCAATATAAAATAGAAAAATAAAAATCTCAAATTTTCTCAGGAATCAAACAGAAATGTACCATCTGGAGGAGCTGAAGCGAGGGCGAAAAATGGAAAGAGTAAGCTTCATGAGCTTCTTCGTGTGAGAAGTGGCTACACCAGTTACAGTCATGGCTGGTGAAGCAGAGAAAATGTGTTGCAGAGTTGGTAAAGTAACGGTCTAATTGACTAAAGAAAATAGTAATTGTATGTATTGGATTCTATTTTAGTCTATTGATCAGACGGTTTAAAATGGATTAATATCGATGCGTGTGATGGTTTAGATGAAAAATAGCCGTTATGTTGCTTAATACGTGGGGTTTTACGTGGGCCTAAGTATGATTATGCTCAAATCCGAATTCAAGCATGCTATGAAATTTGTTTTTTGCAAGAAAAGAAAAAAAAAATATTGATAATAATTTAATAAATTGAAAAAAAAAAAGAAAATTAATTTATTAGAATGATTTTTGTTTTACCATTTTATATTTTTTAGAGCTTCAAAATTTTCAATTTTAAAATTCACTCAAATAATATTATCTTACTAGTTACTTTCAACTGTTACTTTATTTTAAAACAAAATAATTGTATTTTATTACGAAAAAAAACATTTTTTTACAAAAAATTGAATTCACATATGTATTTTTTTATAAATTAAATTATTATTACACAAATCTTTTAATATATGTAAAAACATTTATGCATATGAAAAAATATTTTAATAAAAAAAATAAAATAATAAAATATTATTATATATTTAGACACTTATAAATTTTATTAAATATAGTCTAATTTATAAAAAAATATATAAGAAAAAATATTTTTTTAATAAAATAATTATATTTTGTAATTATAAATTAATTTTTATTTCTCTAAAATTATATTTTATATAAAATAAATTATATTTTTATATAAATATTTTTTTTACATTTAAAAAGAATTAAAAAAAAAAATTCAAGTAGATTTTGTTTGTTTTGAAATAAAGTAAGTTAAGAAAATTCCATCTTACTAGTCAATAATAATTTTTTAGTGAACATTTTACCAAAAGCTTTGACAGTGTTGAAAAGAATTATTAACTTTAATTATTATTTTTTTTCTTACTATATTGACTTTAATATCCTTTTAAATCTTATATGTACAACTTTTAATAAATTAAATTTTATTAAAAAAATTATATTATATAAATTTTATTTTTAAAAATATATTAAGTAATTTAAAATTATATAATTATTATAAAAAATATATTAAGTAATTTTAAATTATGTCTTTGTAAAAGTCATCTTACATTAATTTTTATATATTTGAACGAAAAAGTACAATGCATTAATCTTGGATTTTAAAATATAATATGGGTGTAAAAAAGATATCAGTTTAGTTGAGATGATTCTATACACCTTTATTTCTAAACTCAAAGAGTTTATATAAAAAAATTGAGATAGAAATAAAAAAAATTTATAAAATATAAGATAACTTAGATAATTAATACTTTAGAATGAACACAAATAAAGTTTTTGCATACATTTTAAATTTTATTATGATCTTTCACAATTTTACAGTTTTTTTAAGGATTAAGATCCTTTTGCAATTATGTTGTATATATATAAATGATTGTGACGTATAGATTATTCTTTTTTGGTGGTTCAATTACATTATTAGTGATTTTTTTATTTAAAATTTAAAATTTTAGTTTAAAATCTATTTCGTTAAAATGATTAATATACACGTGATAATCATCCATACGTATTTGCGTAAATGCAAAAATTTACCGTACTGAAAAAGATTACAATCCTTTTTTTTTATAAGGTTAACTAAATAAATCTTGCATTAGTTACAAGCCAATGGTAAATACATACACTACATGGCCATAGATACAAGTTTTAGTCATCACCCTCCTCGATACTTACAAAACCAGGAAAAAAATGTAGATCCTCCAAAAAAAGTTGAGAATACTACAACAACGATACAAATAGCTACAAATATTCACTCTAATTGATCATAGACAGAGCTAGGGGTAGCTAGCAGGGGCTACTGCCACGGCCAAATCTTTCAGTTTACATGTAATAATTTAGATTGTCTCCATTGAACATTTTTTTGTATGCATCCGCATTATTTAATTATTACGCCGCCCCTTCTAACTCATAATTCTAGCTATGCCATTGTAATTGATGAGAAATTATATTCAACAATGAGACTCTAGTATGAATCAAATGTCTAAACAATCCCTCCAATTCATTTTCCAATTCTTCAATTCTTAAATCCAAAATTTCAAGATTTTTTTCTGCAGATTGTATTTTTTGCTTTTCCATATTTTTATCTCCCAACAAATTATTAACTTCAAGATCCACATTCTGTAGCTCAGTCACGTGCCCTTCACATGCCACAGCTGCTCCTTTATGCACAAATTTTGAAAGCAAACACCATTTACTTCTCTTATTTGGTTTCAAAATTGGCACAGAGAGGTAAAATAAAAGTGAATTCAGTACTAATACTGTAACCCCACTTGTTTCTTTAAGTGCTTTCATTAACAAATAAGAATCACCAGTTAAACGCTGTGTATTTGCTAAAACGGCGTCGTTTTCTTCAATGAACCAAGAAACTTTTTTGCTGCCTTTTTCATCATTTTTCTTGAGCAAATATAAGCATTTATATTACTTTCAATGCTTGAATTTGAATCTCCACCTCCAATTTTACTTCTTCGAAGAGCTGATTGAAGTTCGCGAACGGATTGTTTCATTAACAAAACTGAATCTCTTGTATTGCTGCAAATATCCAAATACTTAATAAAATTATCTAACATTTCATAAACCCATTTTTCTTCTTGTGATAAAGATTGTTGAGTCAATGGTAAATTTAGTAAACTTTCTATGCACTTGTAGACATTTTTGAGATTAGAAATTTGGGTTTGAATTGTTTTTAAATTTGTTGAAGATGATGGATTGAAAGAAGTGAACTTGTTGAGTTCTTCTTTGATTTTGCATAGAGTTGGGTGTGATTTAGCAGGAAAGCTAAATGAACGAACATTGTAAGAACGAATAGATTTTGTAGGCATAGTTAGTTTTTTTAGCATGTCATTTGTGAAATTTGAATTTGGTTAGGTCCCCTATTTGATATTTATAGAGTTATAATGAGACTAACAAGCTTGATTGGTTGGCACACTGTATTTGTAACTCTTAAGTTGTGGGTTCGAATCACACCCATCTCGTTATAATTCAAAAAAAAAAAGACTAGATGACTTTTTAGGCATGTGAAAATCAAACCGAATCGACCAACCGAGTTAGGCCAAACCAAAATTTTATTTTGGATTCATAAATGGATAATATGATTGATTACCAAGAAACTGAATTTACCAAAAATTAAAATTTATTTATATTAATAACTTTATATTAAATTTTTGTAATATAATAATTTATATTATATGTTTTTAATTTCTAATTAAATTATAGTTTGATTTGTTTAGTAACCGAAATTAAAAAAAAAACGGATCGATTCATTTTGTATTAAAATTAAAATTTTAATTTTTCAGTTAATTCAATTTAGTTTATATAATATAAAAGTTCAGTTTGTGATAAATAAAAAGTTCAAAGTCCGTTCTATGAGAATTTCAAATATGAAGTGGATAATAATGATTTGGTTAATACATGATTAAAATGTCAGAATTAACCAATTAGATATGAAATCATAAGTTTTATATGTTTGTAATTTTTCAATATAGGATTATTATCTCACTAATTAGGATTTTATGTCTAATTGGTTAGTTCTAACATTTTATTTATGCATAAGCTAAATCATTATTACTCACTCCAAATCTTTACAAGTATCATGTGTTTTTTATTTTTTTTTATTTCTATTTTAAATTTTAAAAATAAAATTATAAAAAATATTAATAAAATATATATTTTTTATATTTATTTTATTTTTATCAAAAATAAGTTAAAAATAAAAATAAAAATAAAAAAATGATAAATTATAATTTTTAAAATATTATTTTTATTTTTCGAAAAACAGAAAAAAAAAACCAAACACACTCGTAGTCTCTAATTGTTCCGGTTTAAGTCATTTTTGAACTGAAAGGCATGTGATGAAATAAATACATCAAATGATTTTGTTAGTTATGTCCAAAAAAAAACACAAACTCTGCAAATAATGAACACATAAATACAATCTCAAGGTTGTTATAAGAATACAATGAATGTCACTATTTCAATTTTTTTTTTTGTTTTGATCTAAATAAAATTTTTTAAACATTATCTCCATTTCTCTTCTTCTCAAGCACCGCCTTTGTCCCACCACCATTAAAAGAATTGTATGATCCCAAGTTCTACACATTTTTAGAGCTTTGAAACTTCAGAAAATTTTGAGATCAGGAAAGATTAGGAACCTTCTTAAAATATTAATTAAGTTTGAAATTTAGATGGATATGGTAATTAATTATGGATTAATTTGATTTTTTGGTATTTTAGATTATATTAATAATGATTTAGAGAACATTTGATTTGTACTAACGTAGTGTTTTATTGGACGTAATGGAGTATAATTTAATATAATTAAATATATTTTAAATATAAATTTACATTAAAAATGCATTTGATTACATTACTTAACGTCCGATTACGCTCAACCAAACACTATTTAAATTTAAATCCATGAATCCTACTTTTGTATTTTGTTTGTAATAAAACATTTTATTTGAGATCAATTAGGCTTTATTTTATGTATATTCTCATAAATTTTTAAAGCTTCTAAATTTGATTTCTTTTTATATCATGAGATGGGTAAAATTTTAAATTTTTTTTAAAGGAAATTGTATATTTTTGCCTTTTGTATTTTTTTTTTCTATTTAAATCTCTATATTTTTATTTTCTAAAATTGATATCATTAATAAAAATATGGAATATGTTACCAATCACTTTAACAAAAGAATGTAGTTTCTACAAAATTAAAAGTATAAGAGGTTGAAGTGGTAGGATACTTCTTCCGCTTAAGTAAAGTTTTGGGTTCGAATTTTGTATATGCAGTAATTAGTGTTGAGAGTTTCAGCTCCTTGATGGATCTCACGGTAAGCAATCTGAATATCAAATATAAGAGAAAAAAGAAAAAATACATAAATTTAGTTTAAAAAAAAGTGAAATATGGATTTTTCTGTTCTTTTATAAGTTATTGCTGATTGGAGTCATAATCATGAAAGTAATTTTTCTAGATTAAGAAAAAAGTACCTTTTATTCCAAAAAGAAAGGAATAAAGTGGGTTAAGATTTCAATAGATATATGCAGGATCCTATAGAACTATGAACCACATGAAACAGTTTTTTTGATGAATTGAACCTTAAGAACTTGTTGATTAAATTATATCTAATTTCTGTATAATTATAAATGTTATGGTATTAGTGCCCCCAGCTTGTGTTCCACGTTGCTCGATTCGATGGTCGACACGTGAAAGTTTAAACTGATTTAAAATATGAAAAAAAAAAAAGAAAAAATGAAAATGGAATACAGAATCATGCCTTGAGATCATTGATATTTTAAACTCACATTATTATGTGATAATGAGAGTAATATTTTAAGCCAATAATTAAGCTGTGATCTTGGATTTCTTTTTTCCTAATCAATCACTACAAACAAATTAAATTTAGATATATGATAGGTGATACGAGTCAGTATAAAATTGACCTAAATGAATAAAGATCTAAGAAATACATGAGCTCATGCTGGAAGGAGACAGCTCAAAAAGCATAGAAGGCTCATACTACTTGTTTGGAGAAATGACCATCCTCGAAGGCTATACCCGAAGGCTATCTTCAAAGAATGTCCTCGAAGGTTGTCCTCGAAGACGAACGCGAAGGGTAACTTCGAAGAGGAACCTTCGGGGTACTCCTCATATGAACGTTACACATTTATGGATCATTTACTCCAAGGAAGTTACAAGCGTCTTAATTGTCCAAAACTCTGATAACTGACAAATAAATGCTCATTATGAAAGTAGTTCTTAAGCTACTGTATATAATGAGCATCAGCTCAGTTTCCAGGTATGTTTTTACACACTGATTCCTGCATACCAAATTAAGCATAAAAATCCTGTACTGACTTGAGCGTCGGAGGATTATTTCCATGAACACACTTGGCCCTCTTAGCTCACGGTTTATTCACCTTGCAGGTTCCTACAACCCAATTCAGGCCCAAGATCAGAAGTGATTAAGTCCAAGACTTATCAATTGGCACCGTCTGTGGGAAACGTTCTTAGAAATATTTCCCTGATCTTGTGTACACCTGAATTTGATTTGTCAACAATGGAAGATAACATGAATAGTAGGAATCTTGAGGCTGGTCAAACATCTGACCCACTCAGAAATGAGCATTTGGAAACTCATCCACCCAGTGCTACTATCCACCCAAGAGCTCCGACAACTTCAGCAAATCTAGCTTCGGCTACTCCTCACCAAACTCCAAACACTCCCGACTCAGACCTGGTCACAGAAATCTAGAGTGCTATAATGGAGGCCTTAGCTCCACTCTTGAGATTGATACCCAACCAAAGTACTCTAGGAAGGCCTATCAATGAGGGCCCAACGATGGAACCAACTAGACTCTTTCATACTCCCGAGGGACGAAGAGGAGAAGAAGAGCAAGGAGTCGAAGGCTCCAGGCCAGAAGCGGAGGCCACAGCCAGAAGGAGTAATTTAATGGGGGCAACAGCCAGGGTAGGGAGAGAAGACAGGAGGAGGAGAGATAATTTAAGCAGAGAAAGCTCCACAGAGTCTTCAAAATCTAAAACCAATGAAGAAGTTGTGCAAAGAGAAAGGAGCAGAGAAGGTAAGACTGGGGGGCAGCCAGAGAGGGCTCATCAAGCTTCGTCTTCTCGAAGAGAAGAACCTGAAGCCACAGGAGTACGATCTGAGTACATGACGGATATGCTAAAAAAGTATGTGGAAGAATTGGCAGGCGAGAAGAGGACGACAGATAGATGCCTCAAATTGGAACTAAAGTCATCCTTTGTAGACAGAATAGCCAATTACAAAATGCCCAGCAAGTTCAAGGCCCCACATGTGATGAAGTACACAGGGACTACTGACCCGAGAGCTCATATTCTCAATTATAAGCACGAGATAGAGCTCCAAACCTGTGATGACGAAGCACTTTGCAGAGCTTTCAGAAGCTCGCTGGAAGGGGTAGCAACCAAGTGGTATGACGGGCTTAAGGAAGGAAGTATAGGGAGCTTTAAACAACTGGCTGAAAGCTTTATG
>CAOJBK014855804.1:0-17516 GCA_948294925.1 Codiaeum variegatum
GACTGCGTGAAGGAAGTATAGACTCATTTTGGATGTTGGCAAACCTTTTTATGAAGAGATTCGCACCTAGTATCCCAATGCTAACAAGAGCCTTGGAGAAGGTAGAGAAAGGCCCAAACAAGTCTTTAAGAGACTTCATTACCTGGTTCAACAAGGAAACACTGAAGGTGACAAATATAAATGAATCAAAAGTGATAGAGGCTCTAAAAAATGTACCACTCACCGGGATTACTTTAAAGCCTTGGCCAAAAACTGGTTGAAGACGTTAAATGAAGCTATGGCTTGGGCAAAAGAGTACATAAAGCAAGATGATACATTTAATGAGAGCAGGTTTTACAAGAAGAGGAAGACAAATAAACTAGAAAGACAGAGATCTCCAGGGGTGTAAGGTCTAGAGTAAGGCAAAGTACCCAGGGTAAGCAGATGGAGACACCCTGAAGAGAGAGGTTCAACCCATCGAAGCTAACACAACTGAACATGCAATTAGAGACTGTGTTCACTGCCTTTCAAGACCAATAAATATGGAAAAAAACCTAGGTCAATAACTAAGGACTTGGAAAAGTGAGATAGGTCTCACTAGTGCAAGTTCCACAACACTCATTATCATACCACAAATGAATGTCATACACTGGTGGAGGAGATTGAATGACTGATCAAGCAGGGTTATTTGTAGAACTTTGAGAAGAGGACATAGTATGCTAAGCCAGCAAACCTGCCAGTAAATGATGGTTCGACATGAGAATTGCATGTTTAACAGAAGGTCTAGAAGAAATCTCGTTGAGCAAGAGAAAGCCATTGCTTATGCCATTGAGGCTTCGGAGTTTGTGTTTTACACCGGCACGAAGCAATGGTCTAGGTAGAGAGTAGTGGCCCCATCAGAAAAATAGAAATAGTGGTTATTGTAGCAATAGTGGCCAATTACAAGGTTCAGAGGGTCAGCTCAATCAATTTGTTATCTTGGGAAGGGTTCGTGAAGATGGGGATTGAAGAATCAAGGATAAATCCTCTAGACAGCCTAGTTATAACCTTTGATAATGCCATAATTTTGGTTGCGGGAACTATAGAATTTTCAGTCATTGTAGGGAAGGCGTCGAAAGCAGTCACTGTAATGGCAATATTTTTTGTAACAAGGCTTATAATGTTCTACAATGTATTAATGGGGAGACCACTGCTATGGGAAAAATATGCTTTAGTAAGCATAAGGAGATGTAGGCTTACAGTGCCTCTACCTAATGGCATGAAGTTCTAGGTATATGGGGATTCAGTGCCAAAGGAGATCTTGCAATTCACCATGAAGAGGAAGAGAATACTCATTAATACCAAAGAAATGGACGTGGTTGAGACAACTCCACCCCAAGAAGACATGGTGGAAACTATAGAGGAATCTGTCCAAGAGTTAGAGAGCTTCAAAGTGGTAGGTGAAGGTCAAAGCCTCCAAATCAACACAGCCTTACTTGAGGAAGAGAAGTGCTAAGGAAAAGAGTTCCTGGCAAATAGCCTCGCATAATTGCTTGGTCATTCTCACACATGCCGATATAGACGTGGAGGTTATCACACATAAGCTCAATATAGACCCCTCATAGAAACCCATCAAGTAGAAAAATAGATGTTTCAAAGCAAAGATACGAGCTATTATTGATGAAGAGGTAGAGAAGCTCACTAAAATAGGGTTTATTAGAGAAGTGTAATACCCAAATGTGAGGCCTCGGCCTCCCAGCGAGACACTGCCTCGAGCCTCTCGCTCAAGGAAACTGACTGCAGGGACCAGTTTGAGCATCGACTTGGCTTGCTGAATCTCACATGAGAAGAACCCCGTTTTGGACTTGTTAGGTGGATGGTGTGTGTGTGACTCACCACTTAATACTATAGAAAATCATTTGGTTTTCAAGGTGATTGAAGAAACCATTCAATTTAACTCTATAAAAAAAATATCATTTTCAACCAATGGAAAAAGATACAAATCCCAAACTAAATTATGGATTTAGAGACTCATGATTGATACAAATTAGTTTGTTTGAAAAAATGTTCATTTTCTAAACAGTTTCAGCTCAAAACTATAAAAATTTGTTTGAAAAAAGGAAATTAGGGTAATCATCAAGGATTTTAGTATAACGAGGACCCAAAGTATAACCGAATCGAGATAAAGGATTAGTACCTGACTGTTGACCTCCTCGAACGAGGATAAGTCTTATGGGCCTCCACTGGGTTAGTAGTTACGCTTGTCAGGCTTGGTCATTGTTTCTAACAAAAAGAAGAGTCGATGCTGAAAAAAGAAAGAAAGTTAGCCGCAACCGATAAAAGCGAAAAAGAAAAAGATGAAACCGAGAAAAGTTCTAAAAATTACCAAAGAAAAATTTGAT
This sequence comes from Codiaeum variegatum, assembly GCA_948294925.1. Classification (NCBI taxonomy): domain Eukaryota; kingdom Viridiplantae; phylum Streptophyta; class Magnoliopsida; order Malpighiales; family Euphorbiaceae; genus Codiaeum; species Codiaeum variegatum. The sequence continues at coordinate 2,361 of CAOJBK014855804.1, forward strand.
TGGAGATGCCTTGAGCAAGCTAGCATTTTTTAATATAATGATGAAATGAAAATTGTTTAAGGCAAATATATATAGGGTAGCAATAAATGATGTGACCTTTCGAATTTTCGAGACATAAAATTGGTGCCAAATTATGGCGGGAAGAAAATGAAAAGAAAGGAAGTTGAAAGGTATGATATTTAGAAGATGAAAAGAATGGAATCTGAAAGGATTGAGAATTGGAAGATAAAAAAGCAAGATGAGGAAAGGTCTGTCAGAAATCCTAGGGTTGAGAAAGCACTAGAAGATCGGATTATCGTCTTGACCGAGTAAGAGAAGCCAATGTAAATGCATCCTTGACTGAGTTTGGAAGGAGATCTCGCACAGGAATGCAAGGGGCACTGTTGACACCGGCCCAAAAGGCCAAGTTTAGAAGAAATAGCCCACAAGCAAAGGGGGACCTCGACGTCGGGCAAAGGCCTAGAAGACAGACCCAACAAGTAAGCCCCATATTGATTCAGATAGGAAAGCCCATCGGCCAAAGACCATGGCCAAGCTTATCATCATGAGACCAAGACCTAAGTTTAGCCCTTCATCTTGGGTTGAGCAAGAGCCAAGCAAGCCTAACATCCTAAGGAGGCTTTGTCCTTTAACCAGTTCGGTCTAGGATGATAAGGATGGTTCTCTAGAAGCCCTAGGCCAAGATTAGGCCCAAGTTTCAACTTGTAGAACTCTTCTCATACAGATCTAAGATCTACATCGCCCTCACTCCAAGTAGCTATGGGCTAACATCTCCAAAACCCAAACCATTAGCCTTAACCCCAGTCTCAAATTGCCCTAGGGTAGGTGTCCACCATCTTAGGAAGCTATGTAAAGGGAACAAAACCCCAGAAATTGCAACAACTCTCTAATCAACAACAAATTCACTATACTCCGGCAATAAGCTTAGGTAGATTCCAATCCCCGAACTGCAACTGTTTCACCAGAGTGACGACGATCGCCTACATCTCCACCATTTGAATACGATTTATGACTGCGGCCTATATACCACCATCCTCCTCTGTTCTTGGAGTCCCTAGCGACGACTCAACCTATATTCAAGGGAAAACGATCGACCAAAGCTCTGAAAGAGGTGACCAGTGGAAACGTCATCACTGCATTCAGAGACGTGTATCCAGTCCTTAGGTTAAATCTTATATTCAATTTTTTACTTCAGTTCCTTGCCCTTATTTATATCATTGTATTAAGAAAAATATCAAAAATATATATTGTATAAATCAATACTTGTGAGGTTTAATATAATAATAATCTTAGTTATCATATTTCTGATATACTTGTTATCCGACCTAAATTCATATAGAGAACTCATAATATCAATTTTATTAGATTGAGAATACTTGGAATGATACATCTCTGTCTGAATGTCCTTAACGGTTCGGGATACCAAATTCCCGCTAACAATTGTTCCATATAAGTATTTTTTTTTTAATTTTAAAAAAATTCACATCATATTTATTTTGAAAGAAACTTGCTTCAATTTCGTTCCGTTATTATTTCTAAATTCAGACATTAAATTATCAATTTTACAGATTTAGACAGTGATTTATTTATTTGTGACAAGATGAGACACTTTTCTTTATCATCATCCCTTTAAAATTTGAATTAGAAATTTACTTGCCTTATTAGCAATTAGTTTGTTTTGATACAGGTGGAGATGGAGTGTGGGTTTAGAGGATTGTAAAATGGCCATTAACATGTGCAAGAAAATATTATATTCTGTAATGTTGGTCAATTATATGTGATATTTATATTTTAGTTGCAGGGAACAAAAATCACTTGTTGATCGCCAGTTCAGTGGTGAAACAGAGAGCCTATTGGCCTCGTGAATTGTGAAACCTTAAACAAGAAAAAGCGCCAAACAGTAATTTCAGGTGAGCTGAGTTGAGACACAAACCCAGAAAAAGGAGCGGTTCACCGAAGGAGCAACGACATTTTAGTCATTTTACTCGTCACTTCACTGACTTTGAGACAACAAATAGAAATAATAATAGACTACCACTGTCCAAAATATAAAATTAACTGAAAATATCTCTCCAACTGTTTTGGATAAAACCCACACAAAAAAGAAAGCAGAGCAAAAGCGTGTTGAGAGAGACTCTTCATTTCCTTCTACAGGGGGAAAGCCATGTAAAAGGGTTTATTTACTATATAAATTATAATAGAAAGTATGAATCTTTTTAGTTTTTTGAAGCTCAAAGTTTCAATATTTTACACTGTTAAAGCAACATCTTCACGAGAGCTTTCTTTTTCTGCAATCTGTTGTTGAAATTCTTTTAAACCCATTTCGGTGGGTGAGGTTTTCACGTGGTTAGACCCATCTGCAGTCTTTTTCTTCACCATCCAATCCAACGGTTCACGTTTTCCCACTTAATCATCTTCTTTGGATATCTCCCGATCAGGTGTTTCTCTGATTATGATGATAATGTGAACAATTGGCTTTTGGTGGGTCAAAATTTTTTTTTCTTTTATTATTATTATTTTAGGAGTAGAGAGACATGGATCGATCGGCCGTGACCGTAGGTCCGGGTATGGATATACCAATTATGCATGAGAGTGATCGGTATGAGCTGGTCCGAGATATCGGGTCGGGTAATTTTGGGGTGGCCAGGTTGATGAGAGACAAGCAAACTGATGAGCTTGTTGCTGTTAAGTATATCGAGAGAGGTGAGAAGGTTAGTGTGGTCTAATTTTTATAAAATTTGATTTCTTGTTAATGGCTATGTTCTGAATTCAGTTTATAATTCCTCTGCTTGATCAAATTTCTGTTGCTGTTTTGTTGAAGGTAAGTTTTTCAGTTTGAATTTAGTTGATCATCTGTCTGGTAAATTTTTTGTTTAGCAGCATAATAATTGCATGAATAATATGGCAGACAAAATGTGTAGCTTTTGCCCTTTTCTTATGGATATGTAAATTTATCCATGTTCTTAGTTTGAATTCAGTTTATTGTAGGTCAATGAAGACAATTTTTTTGTTATTCTTGTGAAACTAATTTAGAGACTTAATTGACATTTGTTTTTTAAAAATGGGATATGATTATTGGCCATAACTAGTTGATTGAGCTGTAATTTGAAATTCAATTTCTTACTTTGTTCTTGGATTTAAACTGTAACTATATTGAGGTCTCTTTTGTTGAATTGATATGAAAATGAATGTATATCCCTGGTATCTAGTTTGAGATATCTGGATGTCAAAAATTATTAATTTTGCAAAGAAGACAAATAAGAAAAAAGGAGAGTGGTTACTTTTCAAATGTAGTGGCTTGAAAAGTTATGGGGATAGGACAAAGAATCTTCACACCAGGCCACTCATTTTGAGTTCCTTTCTGAAAAATGGTTTTGGAATGCACCGGCATTATCTAGATTATGGAACCTTGATTATTCTCTGTTATTGGGTCATTGTCATTGCTCGCTTTAATTTGGTAAGTTTTTAGACTTTACTGATTGACATAGCGATTCAAATTGCTTTTTGTTTTTCAATAGATAGATGAAAATGTACAAAGAGAAATTATTAACCACAGGTCATTAAGGCATCCTAACATAGTCAGATTCAAGGAGGTAAATCGCTTCTCCTAACTTATATTTTCTTCCTCTCGAAGGAATGTTTTAGTTGAAAATTTATTGTTGCAAATGTAGGTCATATTAACACCAACACACTTGGCTATTGTGATGGAGTATGCATCTGGTGGAGAACTTTTTGAGCGGATATGCAACGCGGGCCGCTTCAGCGAGGATGAGGTTCTTACCCTGCTTATCAGTTTTGTGTGGTGGCCTTAAAATATTTTTTAATATTCTCTGTATTAAAATGCAGGCTCGCTTTTACTTCCAACAACTTATATCAGGAGTTAGCTACTGTCATGCAATGGTGAGTAATTCAAAGTTTCTACCTTTGATTGCTCTCGTTAAGGTACAACTTATTGACCGCGTCTTCTGATTATTCTTTTGTGAAGCAAGTATGTCACCGTGACTTGAAATTGGAAAATACATTGTTGGATGGAAGCCAAGCACCTCGTCTAAAGATTTGTGACTTTGGTTACTCCAAGGTAAAAAAGATCCGTTCTTGTTTTTGCTCTTAATTATTGGGACAAAACCTGTAAGGCCTCTTCTTGAATTGTTTATGATTGGACATATTGAGATTTTCCCTGTTGAATACATTTTGTTGGAACTCTCCTGCTTATAGATAATTCTATGATACATTATTTTTGGTATATGTTGTCCTTAATTGTTCATATTGTTTTATATTGATTTTAAATGCTTTTAACAGTCGTCAGTACTCCATTCGCAACCCAAATCTACTGTTGGAACTCCTGCATATATTGCACCTGAAGTGTTACTTAAGAAAGAATATGATGGCAAGGTAATAGAACTCTCTAACTAAAAACATTTTTGATCTATATGAAGCTAAAATCAGATCAAATTGAAGTGTATACCTCAGTTTATGATCTTCCATATATTATTGCTTGTCAAGGCCTCTTCTTCTTCTTCTTCATCAACCAGATTTTAGCTTTTTCTAGAATCATGCTTGTTTTTGAATAATCTGTATCCGCATTATCTTATATATTTGTTTTACAAACTTCTATGATGGTTATGTCCCTTACTTAGACTTCTATAATCTATGATGTATGGGGCAAATGATACGCGTGACCTACAAGTACTCCTCTATATCCTTGAAACTAGATTTAAACTTACTAAATACTGGACAGATTGTACTAATCTGCCTATGCATGTATGATGGTGTGAAACTTGATAAGTGAAAAGAGGAATAGAAGAGAATGAGAAGAAGAGGAAGATTACATTTGATTAAATAGAAAGTGGGGAACAGGATAACATCCATCAAGGCATGCCCAAAATAAGAAAATTTATTATTTAGACCACTTAGGCAGCAAAAGAACTTCAACTCCTAATTTGAACAGAAGTAACTCTGATTTCACGAAGAGAAAATTAATATTACGAAAAATAAGAACAAAATCTCATCAATTCATGTTTTGTTGTTTGTATTAACTTGTCCCAGTTGCAGTAGATGTGATGTGACACCCATTTTAAATTGTTTACGCATTGGGTTAAAAGATGAGATAGACAGGTGGATGTCATTTTCTGAGTAATGATTAATTGGGAAATGGTGTAAAACTTGATGTTTATCATTGTGTGACATCAGTATCCAATCGAAGTGTGAACAAATATCTAGGGAGAGTTTATTTACCTGAGAAGGTTGACGGATAAGTTGCTCACGCCAATAGTTAAGACTTCAAAAAGTTTGTTAGAGAGTGAATGGGGTAGAGAAAAATTTCTCTAGCTTATTGGTAAAATCACTTTCCTAATTTGTTATGCACTTGGAAGCTAAGGTTAAATAAGTTGCAATTAATTGCAAGGCCACATGGTAGTTTACCTTCCTAAGCATCTAGTAATCCAAATTGTGACCTACTACATCGAAAAATAAAATTTTGGTGTCAGAGAGATAGCTTTTCAGGAATATATTACAAATGGCCGTTAAAGAAGGAACTTTAGCTGTAGAAACCACATGTTTTATGATGCAATGGGTTCATGAACAAACTATTTACTATAAATGGACCAATGAGATTGTTATCACCCTAACAAAATGCATTATTACAATGTGCTTTGATTTCTACATTAATACTTGCATTTTATACTATCGTTCAGATTGCAGATGTATGGTCATGTGGGGTAACTTTATATGTGATGTTGGTGGGAGCATACCCTTTTGAGGACCCTGAAGAGCCTAAGAATTTTCGCAAGACAATACATGTAATATTACTGCCCCTTCTCTGAGCTTAGCAACACCTTTGCTTAGATACTTTGACCAACATATTTTGTTGCTTTTTGCAGCGGATTTTGAATGTCCAGTACTCAATTCCTGACTATATTTATATATCTCCTGAATGTCGACATCTCATCTCAAGAATATTTGTTGCCGACCCAGTAAAGGTCAGTGTGCTCTCCTTTGATTCTTGAGAACAATACAGATACACAAACATCTTAATGTTGCCTCTAGAAAAGATTTCTAGTTCTTTTATTTTTTTTTTGGTAATGGAGTTAGAAATTTCATTACAGGGAGCACTTATGATAATGTACGTTAGGAAGCTTTACTATGTGATATCATATGCAATAACATATGAATATGATATTAAAGAACGAACTAAGAGAGTGGGCTAATTTAACACGGTACAAAATTTGCTTAAGCCTCAACTTCTAGTTCAGGCTCCAAGAAAAACCTCTTTGTGGGCCTTCACCCCTTGCGTTATTGATATTCGAGTCCCTGCCCAAAAGCTAACGTATCCACATGCAGAACACCTCCAAGGCTCGAGGACCAAAAACTTCAACCATCATTATTATGGTAAAAAGCAAACCATAAACCCCAGGTCATATCTGGAAAAAAATAAATCCAAAAACTAAAGAAGAAATTAGAAATTTGAGCCAAAAAAAAAAATCAAGTAATTTGAGCCAAAAAAAAAAATCAAGTATTTGAGGAGAATACTTGGAGACAGGTCAGTTGGGACCTTGAAGAAATAATATAATTAAGCCAAGGAGGTTTATTATCATAATCTTTTTATGTTGAATGATCACTAAATATTAACAATATTGATCCCTTATTGCCATTAATTTTTCATCATGAAGGCAGTTTAACTCCCTTCATGGTTCTGATTCGAATAAAAATTTTTGCAACAGAGGATAAGTATTCCTGAGATCAGGAATGATGAATGGTTTCTGAAGAATCTTCCAGCAGATCTAATGGACGAAAGTACGATGAACAGCCAGTTTGAAGAGCCTGATCAGCCAATGCAGAGCCTTGATGAGATAATGCAAATAATTTCAGAAGCCACGATACCAGCAGCTGGTGCCCGTAGTCTTAATCAGTATTTAACTGGCAGCCTAGATATCGATGATGAAATGGAAGAGGACTTAGAGACTGATCCTGAACTCGACATGGATAGCAGTGGAGAGATAGTATATGCAATGTGAATGCCTAAACTACTGCATGATTGCTGTGGAAGAAAGGAGGAAACAACTCCCATCTGCATGTGATTGTTTCCTTTTATGAATTGCTTCTACTTTTGTAACATGGTTTGCCACCTCCTAATGGTTTTGAAACTGTTGTGTACGCTTTTTAACATGGTTAATAATGTACTAAAATCTTAACGTTGTGGCTAATTTTAGCTCAGTCCAGAATGGTACCATACGATAATGTTGTTGTTTGATGTAGGGTGCATTTGGTTAACTGTAATAGAAAGTGGTGCAATATAATCAAATATATTACATTTACTCTAAACAATTTATAGATAGTTGTACTTAATCGATACAGGCTTACTTTCCTGGACAGTATGCCATATGTAATATCATTCATGTCTCTCATTCATCTTTTTTAGCCAAATATGTCTCATTCATCTTACTGGCTGGTGCTAGGCTGTGCCAGTATAAATCTTGTACGTAAGTTGGTCAAAAAAAAAAATGGAAAATCTTGTAGGTACATGCATTCATATACAAAAAAGAAAAAGAAGAAATAAAAAAAAAATAAACTTTTTCTATGAATTGATGTGATTGTAAAAGTAGTCCAAAAAAAATAAATTAAAATTAATTTATGGGAAAACAACGTTGAAAGTCTGGGTGCTGTAGTTGGTTATCACGCTAGTCTCACACTCTTGAAGTCCCCTGCTCGAACTCAGGCTCAGATACAAAATAATAAATTAAATTTATTTTCTCGATCTGCATAGGATTACTTGATTTGTTACTTCCCACCTTCTGAGCAATAAAAAGCTAAACTAGTTAATATTTTTATTTTGATTCTCTCCTTTTTTTTTAAAAAAAATATTTTGATTCTTCATAAGAAATGTTTTTTTTTTAAAAAAAAAAAAACAAAACGTTTTTGTTCATGATTTTGGTTTCTATATACAATGGATTGTTAAACTTATTTACATTTATGTTTTTTTTTAAAAATTTCGATTCCCCTCAATAAATGATAAAAAAAAAAGTTAAAAGATTTTTGTTTATGATTTTGGTTTTTTATAAATAACTGAAAAGGTCAAAAAATACACTGGTATATAAACATCATTATGTGGGTAGAGATAATTAATAAAAAAAATTTAAAATGATTTTCTTTTTCCAAATTAAAAAAATTGAAATGATTTTAGTTTCAATGAAAGTAAAGTAAAAAACATATGATTTCAGCTTTCCAGCCGAAAATAATCAGTTAATAAGTTATTTGGCAAAAATAATTAGCCTATGCATAATAAAAAAAAGAATTTGAACCCGACGTGAATCGTACACGCAACCTTCTGATCTGGAGTCAGACGCGCTACCATTGCGCCACGGATCCACTCATGTTTCTACCCAAACAACTAATTATTTTACAGCATAGAACAATTTGGAAAGAATCTCCCAGAAAGAATCTTCCTTTTAACCTTTTATCTGAGCATGTTGTAGACCTTTAACCAGAGCCTGAGCTTCAGCTACCAGGATTGATCTTGCTCTAATTTTTGCAGTCCCACCATCAATTAAGTCTCCATTACTGTTTCTAAAAATCCATGCTAATCCTGCCATACCAGATTCTCTTCTAAAACTAGCATCCACATTTAGCTTAAGGATGCCAGTTTTAGGAGGACTCCACCTGTCTGAAGATGTGGAGTTTGTCAAAATAATTTCTGGACTCTGAACAAACCTTCTTGCATTAGCTCTCTTCAGTCTATCCAATTACACTCTTTAGCATGATTCAAAGCTTTGGCTAGAGATTGTAAAGGATCAATCTGCTTTCCTTGAAACAGAAAAAATTCCTTTGACTCCAGATACTCCATAAGAAGCAGGCCACTTCTTCAATAGCATCATCTTCACCTCTTCGTTTGAGTTGATTATGAGTGTTCCTCCACCAGAATTTACAAATTAGGGATTGTAATTTTCTTACTTTGGCAACAGAGGGAAATGAAATAAATTCAAATAAGCAATCATGACTTAGATAATGCACAGGAAATCAGATATTCACATGAAATGCTGGGAAGTGAAAACTAAAAATTGATAGCTTTCTTCTAAAACTCCGAAAAAAATAGAGCATGAAAATTATATATTACAAGCAAATTGAGAGAAATGGTAAAATTGTGCAAGGAAATAAAAAGAAAATATACAAAACTCGAATCAAACTGCTGCAGCTATGATCAAGATGTAGAGCTATGGTAGCAATTAGAGCACACAGCATACAGGAGATTCTTTAAGTCAAGCATATCTTCCAATCCATCCTACATAAAACAAAGCAAAGCTCCCAAATAGATAGCCATTTGGCCAATTACCAATTATGGCTTCATTACAGTATCCAATGAAAAGCAATAAAGCTAAGTAAGAGAGCTGAAAACAAGAAAACACAGTCCCAACGGCTGCATAATGCAGAAACTGCACCAGGGATACTCCAAACTGTTAAATTGGGTGAAAATTTCTTCCTGGATGCTACTCCCTGCCTTGAAGTCATAGTCCACAGGACCTCAAAAATTCTTTCTTACATGGGATGATCGAAAAGTCACAAATAGCAGGATAGCATAAACAATATGAAAAGATCCATTTGGAATATATTTGCTGAAAATTTCTTTAACAACTAATTTAATCACATAACTCCATAAGCACATTAATATGTACAGCTCTACAAGTTTCTGGGAATGATACATTGCAGCTTTTGCCTGGAAAACCTTCCAGCAATTTACAGTGATCTAGCGCGGCTACAACTTATGAGAGAAAGCATGTTATGCACTGTCTTATACACTCTCTTATCTAAACAGTATGTACCATGAACATTATGCGTACAATATCATAAGTTGCACACAAATCTTTCTCATCCTTAAGCGAGTCATGAGCAAAAACTGAAATTCCTTGTCAAGGGAACAAAACCATAGTCAGGTATATAAATATAACAGTAAGTCCTACCGACAGTCAATATCACTGTACTCATATGCTTCTTCATCAGCATCAGACCCACTATCAAAGTTTATGATTTGTGTTTCTGTTGCACCATAATCCACAGCCCTATCACCTGCTTTTGGAAGATCTTTAAGGTCATCGAAAATATAAGGTTCCACCAGTTTCCAGAACCATATGGAATCACTTCCTAGAAAGCCTATCCAAAACACTCTTCCCTTTCTCTTCACCTGGCAATTGAGAGATTTCGCTGTCAATGCTTTGACAACTTTTTCAACACCCTCACCACTTCCTTTTAGCTTCAACAATATATCCCCATTTGATGTTCTGTGGCCTCCATACATATACCAGTATGCAAGAGCCTTCGGTGTCAACCACCAATGAATTAGCTTTGGTATTGTGGCCCGACCTTTTGGCCAAAACTGGTCTGCATAGAAACTAAAGTACGAGTGTGAGATGGTAGCGAATCTGTTAGATATATCATCACCACCACTGCTGAGTTTACAAGAGGGATGTAACCACTCATGGTATTGATCATATAAATGTCTCCTCAAATTAGAGTGGGTGGTAGAATTCTCATTGAACTCAAATCGAATTGAGTGTTTCTTCCTATTTTCATCTGATTCAATTTGCAAACCACCTAAAAGCAACCCCACAAGAAACTCTCTCTGCTCTTTGCTTAGCTTGAGGCTTACAGGCTTTTTAACCTCTTTCCTGCTCAAGCTCAGTACATAGTCAAGCTTTTCCATCAATGAGGGTTCAATGTCATACCTCTTCTTGCACATTAGGTCGTATACTTTCTCAGCCTTCACAAAATCTCCAGAAGAGAGATACCCACTTAGGATAGTATTACATGATCTCACATCAACACCTACAGCTTCATCACTACAAATATGGTTAAAAGTCTCTTCAGCTTTGTGAAGATTACCAACTTTCACCAATGAATCCAAGTATATATTGTAAATTGTTCGATTTGGTCGGCAATTCTCAAGGTATGCAGTGAATACCAACTCAAGTTTATCATGCAATTTTAAATTGAAATACATATTCATTAGGTCAATAAATGAGGGCATAAGGGGCTTCATACCACTCTTAATGAACTCTTGCATAAGTGATTCTGCCAATTCCGTTTTCTGAGCTTCACACAACACCTCTATGATTTTATGATATGCTGTAACACTAGCAGAACCCAAACGTTCCTGCATTTCCCTGAATATCTCCAAAGATTTCATAGGTTCTCCAACCCATGCAAAGACTTCCATTCTATACACAAAAGCTTGTGAAGGGATTCCAGTATCAATTTTGAGGAGTTTAAGCCAAGTTCTTTCTGCTTCCTCCACATCACCCACCTTTGAACAAGCCCTTAAAATAGATACAAGCACTTCCCTGCCCTCTTCTATTCCTGATTGTTTGATTTCTTCCCTTAGTGATGCAATCCTTTCTTTATCTATTGTTTCCTGATAGCTATGCAGCCAAATTAGGCCAGCATAAATATCCTTTCTTATCTCAAGTCCGGATGTCACAAGATTATGAAAAATAAACTCAGCCTCCTTGAGATAATGTTTTGAAGTGCCTCCTGGTCTGCTTACAAGAGCAGTAAAGAGAGAGTTGTGCAAGCTGAGTTGCGGCTGGTAACCTCCCAACTGAATCATACGATTGTAAATGCTACATGCTTCCTCAAGGCAACCTTGAACAGGTGCACTAAGATACGCAATGACTAAAATGCGAAAAGTAGACTCGCTAGGCACACGCCCCTGATTAATAATATCATCAAATATCTCCCTGCACTTTGCAAACTTTCGCTCCTTGCCCAGGTAATCTGCTAGCTTCGTAGACAGAGCAAAATCAAATCGATACCAATGTTGCTGCATCATCCATTTGTATACCTGACAAACAACCATAGCAAATTCTCAATTTTAATATATATATATATATATATATATATATATTTGCTTTATTGTGTTCTAATTCTAGATATATGCAAGTGCTATTATCAAACCAAGTTACAAACTTTAATACGGCAAGGAATTCAATACATCAATTCAGCTTCAAACCCAACAATGTTGCGTAAACTTTATCAAAGTAAGACAAATAGTGCCAGTGACAAAGATGAATCGCAATTTCCAAAAGGCAATTGCATGATCCGGTATCAAGTAACCAAAATTAACATGTCCACCTAGTAAAGCTCAATTTCACTTAGTAGCCATTCACATGCTCATAGCCTTGTTAGCAAACAAGATTAGCACTAGGAAGCACAATTGATAAGCCTTCTCTTAAACAAAGATAGTCACAAGAGAATACAATTAAGTTAAAAATGAAGCAAGTATTCAAAAAACTGTGTAGAATTTTCAAGAAGTACCCTAAACCCAGTCTCGTTTTCACGAATGCGCATACAATGCACAGCAACATAGGTAGCGTCCTCCTGCCTCATCCATTTCTTCTGAGCATTAAGTATTCTGACCAAAGTTCCGGCTTTATGCGCCGGCAACTCCTTACATAGCCAAGCCAATCTCGCCCGCCTCCACTGCTCTGGTAACTCCTCCAACTCCTTCACCTCCAGCGCTGGCGTATCCAAGTGCTTCAAATCATCAACAGTCCCAGAAAATCCAGGACCATCGTAGAATTTAAAAACGTCATTTTTATTTTCGCTTGAGCTTAAGAAGTCCCATTTTTCTTCGGATTCTGAAGAAGAATGAGACTCGCACGACAACTGTTTGGTGGACGTACTGAAACAATTTATATTTGGAAGTGGGAGGGAGGAGGAGTGGAGAGGTAGCCGGAAACAGAGGAGGTGGTAGTGGTGGTGTTGGTGACGGATGCTAGAGAAGGACAGAGTGAAAGAGCGGAGGAAAGAGAGAGAGAAGTAGAGGGAACTCCGCATAGAGAGAGAACGGAAACCGAGCTTATTGTTTAAGAGGGGATTATTGAAATTGTGCAGAACAGATAGAGCAGATGGTGGATGAAGCTCTAGGGCTCCGCCAAGAGGCATGGCTAAGTTTGGCTATTATTCACGGCCAGCCAGGATAGAAGCGAAAAGAGGTTTTAAAACTGTACTTGCGGCTCAAGTATGGGTCTGTCGTAATCGTGTTCTCTTAAGGGGGCGTTTGTTTTCCTAAAAAACATGACTGGTCCCATTTCTAGTCTTTGTTTTGTAGAAGTCTATCGAGGGATGTGATTGTAATTCTCAAATCACTTATTCTACTCAACTATCTAAATAATCAAATTTCTATGTCTACGGATATCAAATATAAGATTTTTTATTTATCAAATTTATAATTATATTATTTAAAATATAAAATATTACAAAATATAATTAATAAAAAATAATTAATATTTTTAAAAAATTTAAAGTTAAAGAAAAATAATAAAAATTAACTTTTATTTTGAAAGAGGTATTAAAAATATTGAATAAAAATTTAAAAAAAATTAATTTCATTATTTTAAACAATATTTAATAAAAATATATTTTCATTCCTATATTAAAAAAATCAAACAACTTTATAAGATTTTGATTTTGATTTCTTTGTTTCTATCGCTGAACCAAACACTTTTAAAAAATAATCAATTTATTTCTAATTCCATTCTGTTTACGATTTTGACATTTAAAGCAAGTCAGTTTGAGTCGTGTTATCATGTAGTGTTGAAAATTGCCATCTCTAGAGCCACTGATCTACTGTGATTACAGACACCCACCAAATTAGTTATTTTTATGATTCTTAAAAAAAAATCTTGTACCCTATTTGGGAACTTTGCCAAAAGATGGGGATAAAATTTCAATTTGTCCTTTGAACTTTTTTCAAATATTCAACTAAGAACAAAATTAACATTTGATCTAATTTACTTCTCTAAATTACAATTTTAGTTCAAATCACTCTAATTATGTCAAATTTATAAAAAAAAATTGACTTGAAGTATAATTGAAAATTTGGCTAATTTGGCATTTTTTTTGAAACAAATAAGTTGACATAATTTGAGTGATTTAATTCAATATTATAAGATAAATGAGTAAATTGATCTAAAATTAATTTTATTATTAACTATACATTTTAAAAATATTTAGAGGGCAAATTGAACATTTATCAAAAGGTAGGAAATGAATCATGAGCGGTTGAAATTTTCTAGTAACCTCACATATTTCCTTTCACCTCATTTTGGAATGAAAAATGGTGAGAATGGGTGTAAAAATTATACCATTACTAATTTACCATTATGTTTAGCAGATATGTTTTCTTTTAACAATGTTCATGTATGTTAACATTCTCACTTTGTTCAAAAAAAGTTGGAGTATAATATGAAAGGATAGGGAATGAGAGTTGATACGGGTCTAATTAGAATAATAAAGAGTTCAAAGCCTATAATCATAAAAGAACGACCTCTAAAAGTCTCTAGATATGCCAAGCCTAAGCTCAAAACTTTAACATGGGTTTTCGGATGGTTTGTGCTGAAAAACACCTCTGGACACGGGCCCGTGGACAGAATCAGATGAATATTCCCTTAGACATGTGTCTCAATCTCACATGGGGACCACCATACGAATTCATTAGATGATGACATGTGGCATTCTAATAGAATAACAAGTGTCAATTTTGGGAATCTTACAAACAATATAAATACCTCATTATGGCATACATTTCAAGGTATGTTATACTATTGCCAAAACTCCAAAAAACACTAATTTGTTCTAAGGGCTCTCAAGGGTTTAAGACATTGTTTAACCCATTTCTGACTTGGCGTCGAAAGGCTTTTGTCAGGCTTAAGGTCAAACCCTCTAAGCTCACGTTTGTTCAGCAATGCATGGAAATCAAGTCCAAAGTTAATCCAATCTAATCCATAGCTAAAGAGATCAGAAGTTGTTAGGTCCAAAACTTATTAAGAGCATTTGTGATAGTGTGAGCGTTGTGAGAGTGCTCAAGACTTAGGAAAGTGCAACGTGTGCAAGAGTGTTGGCTAGTCAATTGAGGTTAATAGGAGAGAATATTGTGTGTTTTTGTGTATTTGTATAAGTGATTGCAAAATTACATATTAAGCACTCAAGTGTTTATTATTTTAATCAAGTCCTTAATTTATTCCTCTACAATTTTATAATAGCACCATTTCACTCTATTTAATACAACATTTTAGCACTTATAACCACCTCACTCACTTAGGATTCATCTTCTTAAATATAGCTCTGTTTCACATGTGTTATATCCACATATACACACGATGCAACACC
>CAOJBK014858688.1:0-10937 GCA_948294925.1 Codiaeum variegatum
TGTTTTGAACTGTCTGGAAAAAGTCGGATAAAAGAATCCATGAAACTGATTCGGAGGGTCGAATTTATAAAAAATCGTGGAGGAAAAGTCAGAAATTTGGGCCTCATGCATCCATGAAAAAATGCATGTGTTTGGACCCAAATGCTTGTGCCTGGTTTTCTGGGTCTAGTCCAGTCTAATTCGGTTCAATTTTTTGGATTTTCTAAATTCATTTGAGGTCCGATTGGAGCGTGGTTTGAACTGTTGAGCTCATATTGATTGGCATATTTAGTGGTGCAAAAATTTGGGTTCACAGATGTGTGAACAATTATAACATGCCAAAAATGATACATGGTCAAACATAATAATATGAATGGCAAGTATAAAAGGAAAATGATAATAATTCCAGAAATTAAACAGGAGTCTTTCCTCTAGCCCCGAATGAACCCATATCTCCAAACGTAAATTAAATGAAAAAATAAAATAAAATAAAATAATTACATCAAAAATAAACAAAACAAAAGGGATCCCTTCTCCAGTCTAACAGATTTGGAAATGGCACACATTCTCCAAAATTAATTACAAAACATCAACAAGGAAAATAATAATAAAATACAACAAATAATACAAAAAATAAACTGAAAGAAAATAAATAAATAATAATAATAATATTAATAATAATAATAATAAAGGAAAAAATGATTTTTTAGAGTTGAAGTTTTAAAACGTCTATGGGAATCAAACTCCACGTTATTCATCATTCTCACGAATGGTGGGGTTGTTTTGAAAAATCGTGGGTAGGTTGGTGTTTGTTTAGGAGCTAAATCATTTTAGATTTTAAAAGAATTAATAGAAAGGCCATTAATCAATTTCAAATTTTTTATTAATAAAAATTGAATTTTGAATTAGTGAAATTGCCTAAGTCAGTTTTAAGGGTTTTAATTCAGTACCAAAATAATATACCATTTTTAAATATACTACCTTTAGCTTGTGGGGCTTTGAAACTAGAGGATTGGACTGTTTGATGAACTTAGATCGTGTCTCCATTGCGATAGAGAGGCCTGTCTATGCACTGTCTGGAGTAGGACTTGTGAATTGTAAATTGAGCGTCTAATCAGCATGCTGAAAAACTTGTGTTTTAGGCTGATTTTTTGTGTTTAAAGGTGTTTCTAGCAGTGTTTTAGTGTTGAAAGTCATCTGACAAATAATTTGACAGAGGTTCAGTATGAAAACTCATTCGGAAAGGTGTCCTGAACTGAGTGCTGAATGGTCAAACTTATAGAAAAAATCGTGTTAGAAAAATTGGAAAGTGGGACGGTGTGTCAGAATCCTAACGCAAGCGTCAGAGCCAAAAAGCATGCGTCTGGACCTAACGCACACATTTGGCCTCTTATGCAAGCATTTGGGCCTTTATGCACGCGTTTGGGCCTAGTTTTCAAGGTCCGATCCAGTCTGATTCGGTTCAGTCTTTTAGGTTTTCTGAATCCGTTTGAGATCCGATTTGAGCGCAGTTTGAACCTATGAACTTATATTAATGGGTCGGATTTAATGGTGTAAAATTTGGGTTCACATGTGCCGATCTGTTCACCAAAGCTTTAGATGCTCCTCATATTGAACCATTACTTTTCATGTTGGGTTTGCTAGACTTTCACCAAACTCTAACTTGAAGTCGGGGTGGGGGGAAAGGGTGGTGATGAAGGAATATTGGATCATAGCCATACAATTATTTTTATTTCACAGGAACAATCTCAGTCGTTCATGAAAGCACAACACATGGATTCATGATGTGTCATGGTTGTTACAACAGTTTCACTCTTTTCCCGCTTAGTTATTAATTAGTTAGAAGCCTTGTTAGTGTTTTGTAATTATTAAAATATATATACACATCCTCACTCATGTACAGATATGATTATACAATCAATAAAATCTAATTCCTAAATTCTACACATATTACAAATTCGATTTCATAATAAAGATTATAGGTTGTCCACTTATTCATAATTACAATTTCCATGATACTTGAGTATCAACATGGTCCCAAATTAGAATTCCCTATGTTATAGTATAATTTAAGGATCCAGAGCAGTTAAGAACACCCGGGTATAGATATATCAGACTACGAGTCTTTAGTTTGATAAAATCAGTTTTATGGATTTTTTGTATCAGTTTAGGCTGGATAAACGTTAAACATGAATATGATATCCAAGAGTAAATATAATGATAAACCCACTAATAATTATCCAAACAAATAATCTTTTTGGTATTTTTTTACAAGTATAAATGCTTAAAACTAAGAAAATATTCAAAAAAAAAAAGATTACAAGGGTAAACTTAGGTGCGGATACGCGTCCCTGGGTCGGGTAATGACATCCCCACCGGTCACCATCTCTAGGGCTTTGGATGAATCACTTTTCCCAAATGTAGGCAATGTTGTCACAAGGAACTCCTGATCTGAGGGAAGTGGGTGGTATATAGGTTAAAGTCGTCAACCTCTTCTACTGGTGGAGATATAGACGATTGTCGTCACTCAAGTGAGATAACTGCAATCGTGAGGACTGGAGAAGCTAAGTTAAGCTACTCCTAGATTTTTTTTTGTTAGAGTAGTAGAGATAAGTTTGTGTGTTGAGAGTCGGATCCTGAACCCAAGGATTTCGAGCCTAGTATATAGTTTCCTAATATGATGGGATCCTACTCTAGAGTTAGCATTTCTAGGCCTAGGCCCTAGAAGTGTGTTGTTGAGTCTAAGCCCTTACCAATAGACTCTAAATGTAAGCAACTCGAGCTATTCAGAAGTGGGTCTTTGTTTTGGTTGATCTTGGCTTTGGAAGGCTGAGAAGGCATTTTTCGACCATGGACCAAGTATCTCGCTCAAGGACTTGGGGATGAGGCATTGATGATGGCTCGACCCTTGGAGATTCTGGACCTCACCATGAGGCCTGATACGAAGGCCAAGAATTCAAGCATTTTGGTCTTAAGGCCTCATCGAAGGACTAAGACTGGAGCCTTGATCTTCTTATGATTATAGGCCTCGCCTATATGCTTAGAAAGCCTCACTCTCCTAATGGATCTCCCAATCTAACCACATGATATGTGAACCTCACCATGGGCTTTGGCTTTTGGGCTTGAGGTGTTGTTCGTCCAAGGACCTTGAATTAGATGCCTAAAGCCCATCTAGAAAATGTAGGGTTCCACTTTATTCATGGATTTGTGGGCCGATGTTAACACCCTAATATTCTTTATTATTGTTAATAGAAGGATAAGTCACTAGACATGCATGATGATCAATCAATGGAGTAGGAACATTTCTGGAGAAAGAAATTCGAGGACATATTCCTCAAATTCTTTTTCCTTTTCTCTTTTCTCGACACACAACATATTCCTTATCTCTAAAAACAGAACTTGAAGAAGCTAATTAATTGCATTAGCCACGCCTGTGATGAGTGAAGAGGAAAGGGCCAAAACATTGAAGCAGAGCAAAAAGAGAGGTCCAAAGAGAGACAAACAAGTGTCCTAAAGGACCCACATGAGACCCAAATGGACAACAAGAATTCAGTTCTTTGGACCCAATTCCAAGTTTTGTGCACACCTAAAATTCTTCCTTTTTTTTTTTTTTTTTACTTTCTTTTTTTATTGAACAACATGACGAGAAAGACACCAACATATATGGTACATTGGCATACTAAAGCTAGAAAATCAATGAAATTAACCTCCCAAAAAGCCCATACATTTGGTCGGCAAATGACATAAAATTTGCATACAAAAGTCAAACTATCATTATGGGTTTTTCCTTAAAATTTTGGGTGCTTGTCTATTTGATTCTTGGAACTTCATAATATTTATCTTTTTATTAAAAAATTGTTATTGAGAATTTTTCTTGTCTCGATTAATTTAGTCAGATTGCATGTGGAATGCGCTCAGTTTTTACATGAACAAAATGTTGGGAAATATGAATATGCCTTCTTAGAATTTTGGAATTGGGTTTTATCAGAGGAAGTTTGTCCGTTTCTTCTTTTAACTACAAAATCTAATAATGATAAAATAAAAAAAATATATATATATTTGTGGAATTTGTAATTTAAGATAAAGTTATGCTTTTATATATATATATATATATATATATATATATATATATATATAAAAGGATGGACAAATCCAAACAAAATAGAAGAGAGAATTATCTTTTAGTCTCTCTGAGTCAAGAGACTATCCAAATTAAACTCTAAACTCCATTGAGAGACATTTTCAGCCTGATAATGCCTTTGTCATGCTCCAAACTTTGGTTCACCAGCCAATCCACCACTTAGTTGCTCTATCTATAAATATGATGGACTCTAAAATTCTAATCTCTAGACATAAAATCTCTACACACTATAATGTGATTTTGATAAGGCATAGGGCCTTCACCATTAAGATTCAACCAACTAACAGTAAGGGCCGAATCGAATTGTAAAAAGACATCTTTGCATCCTAATTCCCAAGCTATGGAGAGACCTTTGATTATAGCCACAACTCAGCCTCAATCGCACCATAGTTGTCAATATTGATAGTAAAGCCTAGGAGCCACTTCCCATCAAAGTTTCTGATAACTCCACCACCGCCTGCTCGATTTCATTACTCACTTTTCCATCAATGTTAATGTAGACTCAACCAGGAGGGGGCACTTGCCAATAAACTTGAAGATGCACTTTGCCTTCTATAATGCTTCCAACTGTCTTGTTGTTAAAGGCTCGTACAATCTCTTGCACATGGTGCTTTATCCAATACACACTATTCTAAGTATCGATGTCCTCATTGTTAAAAATGAAAGCATTATGCCACTTTCACGTCCACCAAATGGCCGCTGCAAAAGCCATGTCACCATTATTGGTCCAACTCATATTGGCTTGAGCTTTAATATTCTAGTCTAGCCATTCCTGAAAAGAGAGATTAATCTAATTAATCAAGATTTTAGAAGGAAAAAGAGATTCTCATACATGTTTAACTCTGTCACATTTCCTACAGAGATATTTAAGCATTTTGATATGGTGTGCACAGAATGGACAGGTCACATTTTGGCTTAAGCCTCTCCTGCAGCGTTTAGAATTAGTCCAAATTCTTTCATGTTTCACCATTCAGAGGAACATCTTGTGGCATTAAAGCACTTTCAGGCTCTAAATTTTCTTCCACACAGTGTTGGGCTGACAAAAAAGAGTACCAGTAACGATTTCATAGGCTATTTTGATAGTAAATAGCCCACTCGCATACAATCTTCAAAATATTTTCATTTGTTGGTCTGTGTAAAAGATGTTTGTAGTAAGAATATTGCAAGTTTTAGTAGGCAATGGCTTGTAATGAGCTCCAGTCCCAGCCTGTACCAGCAATCTAGTAGCTGCTCACACTCTTCTGCAAAATATGATTCATTAGCTCAGCCTCTACCATTTCTTGCAAGGGTCTATTGTCAAGCCAATTTTCTGTACAGAATTTAGTATTTTAGCAAGTAGTAACTGTTCTACCATACCCATTTCTAATAATGTTGTCGGCTTGAGTAATGCCCCACCAAATTTTTGAGGCATTATACTTGTTCCTTAAACTGACAACGGTGTCACCTCACTTCAAGTATTTCCCTTTAATAACTTGAGCCCAAAGATCCACACTATTTTAAAACAACCTTCATCTCACTTTAGCAAGAAAGGAAGATTCATATGATGCATCCTTCGAAATCCAAGCCCACCATTCACAATTGGTTGAGCAATACGGTCCCAACTAATCAAATTTGTTTTCCTATTGTCTTTACCTCCACCCCAAATAAAATTTCTAATAATTTTCTCAATCTTATTACAAATACCATTAGGAAAAAGAGCAATTTGCATATAGTAATAGGGTATCGAGGAGAGAACTGTTTTAGCTAAAATAATTATGCCTGCAAAAGATAAAGTTTTCATTTTCCAAGCCTTCAATTTAGACTCAATACGCTCAATAACATGTATGAAGTTATCTTTACTAACCCATCCATGAATTGAAGGAGCTTCTAAATATCGGCCCAAGTTGTTCATTAGAGGGATACCAGCCTTTCTTGCCATATTATTTGCCAAATCAGAGTACACATTAGTAGGAAAAAAAAAAGATTAATGATCAGTGGAAGTTAATTCTTTGATCGGACATGACACAAATTTTTTTAAGGCATTCCATAATAATCATCAACTGCTTCTCCGACGACTCTACAAACAAAACCATATCATCAGCAAAAAAAATAAGTGATAAATTAAAAGACTAGTTCTAGACAACTTTATAGGTTTCCACTCCCTATTGTGAATCGCCTGATTAATCGTATGACTCAATCTCTCAATGCAAAACACAAATAGGTATGGATAAATCAAGTCTCCTTGTCGAATGCCTCTAGAAAGGTTGAACTAGTCTAACTATTATTCATTCCAAAGAATCACCATCCTGGTTGAAGTGACATAAGCCATGATATTTCTGACCCCATTAGTAGAAAGTCCAATTTCCCTAAGAGCGTCTTCTAGGAAATCCCACGAGAGCCTGTCATAGACCTTCTCTAAGTCAATCTTGATCGCCATGGTTTTCTTGTTGGACTTGAATGTTCTCATGGAATGCAACACTTCCTGGTAAATGATTACATTATCAAAAATCTTCCTACCAGATACAAAACTACTTTAATTAGGAGTAATAAGGTGAGGAAGAATCTCTTTTAACCTATTAGTCATAGTCTTAATAATTAATTTGTAAGCCACGTTAGACAGACTAATAGGCTTAAAATGAGTCAGAGCTTTCAAGGCTTGAACTTTAGGGATAAGGACCAACATATCGTTCAAACCTAGAGGAAGCTCATCCGTCTCCCAAAATTCCCTCACCAAACTAATAAGAGACTTTCCAATCCTATTCCAAGTCTACTAATAGAACCTCGCATGAAACCCATCTGGCTCAAGAGCTTTGAATGGCTTCATGTCCGATAAAGCTTTCTTAATATCCATAGCAGAGAAGGGAAGATCCAAAAGGTTCTTATGTTTAAGAGATGAGTCAGGGAATAAGCCTTTTCCCCTATAGATATATCAATCTCACTATCCTATTTGAACAGATGGATATAGTACTCCTGAACCATAGATGTAAGCATGGGCTGATAAGAAATCCAATCTCCATTATTGTCCTTTAGCATGTTATTTTTCTTGCAATTCCTTCTAATGATAGTGGAGGTGTGATAGAATGTAGTGTTCCTATCACCAGATATAATCCATTCCTCCCTAGACTTTTGATACCAGAGAACTTCCTCCTATGGAAGCACCAACTCAAGCTCCTCCCTCAGTTTTAAATCAAGCCTTCTAAGCTTATTGGAGAAACTTTCAGTCTGTTTACATTGGATACCCTTAAATGTTGCCCATATGCATCATTTTTTATGAGCAATATCACCAAAAACATCATTGTTCCACTCTTTAAGAGCCCTTTGCAACTTATTGAAGTTTCTTATAAAGTTCTCTATTATCCCAATTTTGATTAATGACATGATTGATCTGTGGGTGGGAGAACCACATGGACTGAAATTTGAAAGGAGAACAGACATGCACAAAGGAGCAACATTACAATTGATTAGCAATGGACAATGGTAAGATTTGACTTTAGGTAAATGAGAAATAGTAACATCTTTAAATCTAGCTCATCAAAAAGTTGAAAACATACCTCTATCAAGTCTAGCACCTTTGAATGTAGCTATTTTTTTCCCATGAGTCTAAGTGAATTTTGCTTCTCAAAAGCCCATATCAACCAACTCTTCATTGAAAATCCAATCCATAAAATTTTCATTCCAAAAATGTGAGAAATTCCATTCACTGTTGACTTCTGTTGAACACACTATTGCATTGAAATCACCAAAAATAATCCATTCATCAAGAAGCAAAAAAAAAAGAATCTTTAGATAGGGACTCCTATATACGTTTCCTTAGAGAATGCATAGGGCTCCCATAAACAACAACTATGTGCCAAGGATTAGTTGTACCTTTTGTCACATGTAAAAGAACAAATTGAGGGTTAGTGATAATAAGATTGACATTAATTGAGTCATTCCACATAACCCAAATTCCCTTACTAAAACAAATTGGTTCAACACTCATCCACTTATTGAAACCCAAACTGTAGCAAATATTATCCACTTGATGTCCACTAGTTTTGGGTTCAATAAGGCTAATAAAATCTAGCTTATGAACCCTAGAGTTATCTTTGATAACATGATTAAAAGCTTCAAAACTTCTTCCCTGATAATTCCAAATTATAAAATTCATAAGAAAGAAAAAAGAATAAAATAAGCAAAATTTATAACTTCAAACATATGAAGGGACAATAAAGACACAGAATGAGAAATAAAGTTTAGGGAAACTAATTCTAAATTAGTGGTTGCCTATGCCACATCAATCTCCATGATGGATTCGTCACGCTTATCAGCTTGAATAGCATACTCCCCTCTTTCCACTTCAGGCTTGTTGTAATCTTCATCAGAGCCCTCAGAAGTGTATTCTTCAATGGTGGCATTAGTGTGAAGAGAGGTTTTTCCTGGTGATGTTCAAGGTTAAGGAGAAGTTGAACATCTCTTTCCCCCTCGTTGATTATTGGAAACCACTTCTCTCATTATTTCTTTATTTTACTTGGAACCTCGCACCATGATGTGCTCTAAAGATGCAACAATTTGAATTTTTTTCTCTAATGGTTGCTTCAAAGTTTGAGCTAGATTTCTTTTTGTTGGAGCTCAAGTCTCTGTGTTTAAAATTACTTTTTTTTCTAAGTCTTGGGCCACAACAACATTAGGCATTTACATTAGGCATTTTCCCTTTAGTATTCAAAACTTCCTCTCTTATGTTACTGTCCCGTTTCTCCCACATTTTCCCTTAGAAATTTCAATTCTATTGGCAGGTTGACTCCTAATATCAGTTTCCAAATTTTCCAAGATACCAAAATGTGAATTATAGTTTTGATTTTATCCTTTATTTTCTCCTAGATGATTTTCTTTCCTAATATTCCTGATCGACTCTTTATTATGGCTATCAAAATCTTTTTTTCTTTCCTTATATCGAGGCTTATGGGTAACCTAGAGCCAAACCCCAAATGACTCCACTACCTCAAGAAAATTTTTAGCAAATTCTTTCCTTAATCATTTTGGATCATTCTGATCCTGAATAATGGCCTCAATTTGACTATTACGCTCATCTGAAGATGGATTTTCAGCATTCTGCTCACTGTTAGAAATGTTACTAGTGTTATCCGTTGCATCCTTATCATTTCCATTGAACTTATAGGTTTCTCTATGATGGCCATAGCGACCACAATCAAAATAGATTAGGTAAAACCCTTCATATTTGATTTTACGAGCACGATGTCGAAGCTTAAACTTAGCCAGGAGGGGTTTGGTGATATTAACTTCAACATAAATATTCACATATTTACTTCGGGAAACATCACTGGAAGCAATATCAATCTTGATTAGGCACCCAATATTTTTCCCATATCTCATAAGAAAGTCATGGTCATAACACTCTATTGGAAGTCAAGGAATACTAAATGAAGGGTTAATAGAATATCATATGGTTCTTTACAGTTTGCTAGTCCACATGAGTTGTACTATGGCTGTTCACCATATGTCTCTCATTTATAAGTGTTTGGTTTTCTTTGTTATGCTCATATTACAACTCTAGTTCCATATAAATTGGTACCATGTGCAAGAAAATGTATATTTCTCGGGTATGCCTCTCATCACAAAGGTTATCATTATTTTGAATTGTCTAGTTTAAAGATTTTATTTCAAGACACGTTACCTTTCAAGAAGATATTTTTCCTTTTTAAAATTTTGCAATTTATTCTTCTAATTCAAATTCAGATAAGACAAGTGGGATTGGAAGATTTTTAAATCTAGCACAAATTTTATCTCTAAATATTCTCCCTAATCTTTCATCTAATTTTCATCCTTTATCCTTGCCAAATTTAAGACCCTAAACTCACATGTTTCACTCTTCAAACAATTCTTCTACCAACACCAAGTCAAACTAAATTTCTTATCCTAATCCTTCTAATCTTTCTTAACACAATTCACCAACTCTTTTTCCTATTTCTACTCAACACACTGCCTTATTATTTAGTCATATTTCCTAAATAAAATTAATTGCTCCAGCCTCCCCATCACTTGATAATTCAATCTCCACCAATCATCAAGCTATCTCTCCATATCAACCTCCAAATACACATGGTATTGTTACGAGGATAAAAGCTAGCATTGTTAAACCAAAACAAATCTTCTCTTTGTTGTCACATGTCCCACCTTCAGAAGCAACAAGTTTTAAAGAAGCCTCACAACATCAGTTTTGACATGAAGCCATGTTGTCATAATATAATGCTTTGCTCTCTAATAACATCTAAACATTGGTGCCTCCTCCTTCTGATTCTACCAACATAATTAGCAATAAATGGGTCTATAAATTGAGGCATAAGGTAGATGGGAATGTTGAACGACACAAATCTTGTCTTATTACTCAGGGCTTTAATTATTGGTTGAGATTTGACTTTGATGAAACTTTTATACCGGTCATGAAACCTGCTACCATTCGTATTATTTTGTCTATAGCACTTTCATTGGGTTGGCAAATTCACCAACTTTATGTGAAGAATGCCATTTTACATGGATTGATTGATAAAGATGTTTATATGTATCAGCCTGAAGGATTTGCTGATGTCGACACAGTTGATTATGTTTGTAATTTAAACCTTGCTTTTTAAGGTCTTCACCAAGAACCTCGAGCCTAGTTCCACAGGTTCGCTACTTATTTATTTAAAATTGGGTTTTGTTCTTATAAATCAGATTATATCATGTTTGTATACAAAGGGACTGATGGTATAGTTGTTCTCCTGTTATATGTTGATGGCGTTCTTACAGCCTCTACTTCTCTCTTGAATTGTATAATTCATCAATTGAAGGATGAATTTTC
>CAOJBK014859608.1:0-12389 GCA_948294925.1 Codiaeum variegatum
ATGTAAAAACTAGGTTCACAAATACTAGGAATGTTATTCTTATTCTACTAACCTTCTCGTATACACAAGATTCATATCCATTTTTTTTATAAAATTAAACTCTTTTATTAACTCATCAAAATGAATATTTCAACTTCTCAAAGCTTATTTATTAGTGTCAACACTTGACATTGCTTGTGTATTTTAAACTCATGGTTATGCCTCTAATTGTTGAGCTACAAACTTAGATTCTACCATATTATAGTTATTTATTTGTTATTCTTAAACTTCATCAAGATCTATCTTTCTCCCACTATTTTCTTCTTAAAGAAATTCTTTCTCTAAGAAAACAACATTCTTTGAAAAGACACTTTTTTTCTCAATGGGATAATAAAATAATATCCATGTATTAGTTTTTGGATATCCAATAAATAGACATTAATCGAATTTCATTCCTAACTTATCTGATTCACATAAGCTAGATAATCCAAAATTTCATTGGGTTTTCAAACTTTCCATATCGAATATAGTGTTTTGTCGATTGATTTAGATGGAACTTGATTCAGTGTAAAGGAAACAGTTTCTAGGGCATATTCCCAAAATGATTTTGGAAGATCCACTCAAATCATTATATAGTGCTCCATGTGTAATATTATACGATTTCTCCTTTCATATATACCATTATTTTATTATGTATATTGAGGGGTCCATTAGGAAATAATCTCATCCCCTTTTAGATAATTTTGGAGATCAAGGCTTAAGTATTCTCCACCTTGATTAGATCTTAGTTTTTTTTTTAATACTTTTGCTAGTTTGTTTTTCTACTTCTAATCTAAATTATTTGAACTTTTCAAATTCTTCTGATTTGTATTTCATTAAATACACATAACAATATAATGAGTAATCATCGATAAATGTTATGAAGTAGGAAAAACCACCTCTTGCTTGTGTAGACATGGGTCCACATACATCTGAATGTATAAGGTCTAATATATTTTATGACCACTCACCTTTTCATCTAAAAGGTGTTTTGGACATTTTACTCATTAAAAAATATTCACATATATCTAATGATTCAAAATCAAATTGATCCAAACATCCATCTTTATATGATTTGGGAAATGTGCTTCTCATTTACATGGCATAGTCTATAATAACAAAAGTATGATTTCTTTATATTATCTAACCTTAATCTCTTGTTATTTATGTTGAAAATTGATTATTTTAGTTTTAATATATATAAATCCTAGTTATCAAGTCACTAGTTCCAAAACTATTCCATTAAGAGAAAAATAACATATTTTATTCTCAATATTAATAGAATAATCTTCCATGTCCAAACATGAAATAAAAACTAAAATTTTTAGTTAAAACATGAACATAATAACAATAATTAAAAAACTCAAATAAAACCATTAGGTAAAGGTAAAAGATAAATTCCTATGGCTAATACAATAACTTTTGTTCCATTCCCCATTAGTAGTACGACTTCTTATTTTTCTAGTTTTCTACTTATCTTTAGATCATGCATTTAATTACAAAGATGAGATCACCATCTAGTAACTAATACCCAATAATCTAAATTTAAAGTAGAAAGGTTAATTTCAATCATAAACATATGACAAACATACCTGAAGCTGAAGCATCATCATGCTTCTTTTCCTTTAAGCTCTAAACATAAACTTTGCGGTGTCTCCTCTAAGGTCCACCTTTGCCACAATGAAAGCAAGTACCTTTGGGATTATCCTTTTTAACTTCCACTACTTATCGAGTCTTTTTTTCTCTCTTGGCCTTTTTGGTTAGGCCACTTTTAGACCTCCTTTTAGTTTTAGAAGTGTTAGCTAGTAAAAATTGTCCTTTATTCTCTAAATTCCGACTTAGCAGAAGTGGCCATATTTAGGATTTCAGTTAGAAACTCATCTAATAAATACTAAAAAGCTACGAAGCAACGATTGCAAGACCAAGTCAACACTTAACTCATAGTCTATGACAAATCCTAGTTGGCCTAAATCCTCAATATAGCTAATCATCTCCTATAAATGTGCATTCATATAAGATCCTTCCACCAGTTTGCAACTAAATAAGGCTTTGGATATCTCATATCTTACAAACCTTGTACTCTTATCATAAAACTCTTTTAGATGAAAAATCATGGTATAGGCATCCATTTTTTCATGTTGCTTTTGAATATCTCATATCATTGCAACTAGCATCACACATATAACCATTTCATTATCTATGACATGATTGTCATAAGATTCATGAACTAACATTTCACCTTCAACTGGTGGTGCAACATCCATTGACTGATGAAGGACTTATGCAATCCATTTAGATCTGAGAACAATGCTCAAATTCCTTTCCCATGTTAAGAAATTTGGTCTAGTTAATTTGTTGTTATCAAGAATGCTATGCAATTTAATATTTGAACCCATTTTAAAAATAACATGTTATGTAAAGATAGAACATAATGAGCATTGATTCATGTAATTTAAATAAATAATATGGACTTTTATTATTTAATTTACTCTCAAATTTTTTATTCAAATCTATAATTCTCAATATTGATTCGAAAAATTTTCAAAAAATTTTGGTGAACTAAGATCCTATTAATTTATTTCTAATCTTGAGGGAGACTCAACAAACCAAATACATGTTTTTGGCGTAAAACGCATGCATTTTGCACCAAATACATGTGTTTGGTCCAAAACACGTATTTTGACTCTTAGAGTTTTTTGCACGATTCCCTATAAATTCAAAATTTCAGAACTATTTCGGGACTCTCTTTCTCAAATCTTTTCAGATGCCTCCAGACTCATTTTCTGGCCTCCAAATACTCCTAAACACTACAATTCTCTTGAAAATGAATCAAAGTCACCAGGAACTTCAGAATTTACGAGAGACTCATCTTGCAATAAGTTCCATAGCTCAATTCTTATAACTCCAGTTCAATCAAACATTCAATAATACTCTCCGAACACAACGGAGACACATTTTGAGTTTATCAAACCATTTGAAAAGCCAATTCCTAAGCCCCACAAGTAAGAGATAAATTGGGTATAATATACCTCTTTTCCTTCTAGTTTTTGAATTAATTAAGCCCTTTAAATATGAATTAAGGCATATTTTTATCAAAATTCCATTTTCTTAAAAATGAATCGAACTAAGCCCTAAATTGAACTTAGGTGATTATTTCACATTAAAATCATTTTTATTAATCAAAACAAAACTGATTAATAGCCTATCGGTTAACAATTTTATTAACCAAAATCTGTTAGCTTTTGAACGGACAACCAAACCACCCACTGGTTTCAGAACAACCCCCACCCTTTGCAAGAATGGAGAGTAGCGTGGGATTGATTCCTATTCAAAGGGATATGTCGATAAGCCTTTTTATGGCTTCAACTCCAAAATCAAATTTTATTTTATTTTCTTATTATTCGTTTTGTTATTTCTGTTATTAATTTATTTGTTATCATTATTCATTCGATCTACTACATTTTCAATTATTTTATGTTATTTCTATTATTCAATTATAGATTTGTATTGGGGAAGATGTGTCTCTCCCTGATATGAGGGCTGGAGAGGGAATCCCCTAATTTCAATTATTTTACAATGTAATTTAATACTTTCTTTGGGAATGTGTGCCTTCCTTAGAATCTGAAGTAGGCTAGAGGAAGGACCCTTGATTTATTTCCTATTTTTATCGCTTATGGTTTGTCATGCGTATTTTAACCTACTCATGCATCATATATTACCATGATTATCTATTCATGCACCGTTTAATACGCCATGCATACATGAAACCAGATTTTAACCAAAATCACTTTCGCTAAGCCAAACGATGTTTATTAAAACTGGAAAAATACTTTTTTCAGAAATTATTTTTATCAGATCATGAATCCTCAAACCCCACTTTGGTTTGTGGCAAAACCTTTTTCTAAATTGTGCAAATTAATCAGAATTTCCTAAAATGGAGTTTTTTTAATATTAAAAATGGTTTCTTAATCACTATAGAAAATAATTTTTCTTAAAAAATTAGGTGGTGACTCCTCACACTTCATCACACGTGCACACTAAGGAACATATATGGGTGCACAAATATGAGACTTGCTCGCAATCCATGATGCCATGTGTAATCTTACCCTTTGTGGTTGGTTTCCTCGAGTCTAAAACTCGAAAGCACACTGGGAAATCCTACGAGCACTCGGATAGGGCCTCACAGCTGGCGACTCCACCGAAGACATTTGGAAAACTCATAAAAAAATTTAAGTGGATTATGTTCTAATAAAAAGGCCTTTTGGCTTAAGACTATGTGAAAGTAGATTTTCATGCATCATTTAATATGTTCTTTTACTTTAGGAAATGTCAAATAGAGAGTAACATCGAGTGAGCTTCCCTCCTTTGGTCTACTTTACTGATAGTGAAATCATCCAACTCTAAGGCATACCCTCAAATCCTTTCAGTTGGGATAACGATGTGACAAGTACCGTTGGACCCATGTGAACCTCATTGGTTCACCTGTGGTTAGGTATATCATACCTCTATTCATTGGGAAACCTTAAAACCACCTAGCCTTTATGTAATGATTATAGTTGATCCTAGGTCCCATGTACCATAACAAAACTCTAATATCACTTGTCATCATGAAACCTATTTCATATGCATACATGTATGCATGCATTATGACATATAAAACACTAAAATTGGATAAAGTGAAACTATTCCAGATAATTCACCAAAACTAACTTACTTGCCTACTACTAGCCTAATGTTTTTCAAAAGATGATACCCTACTTTTTCTTTTTATCCCAAAAGGTCATCATGTCAATCGGAGACAACACCTCCCTTAACACTAACACTGTTGTTGTGCCACTACCACTGGCACTACCATTGTTCCACCAACTCCTCCTACTGACATTGCTGGAACGCTTGCTAAGATTATGAGAAAGCAAGAGGAAGCTATGAAAGCTCAATAAGAACCCTCTCTGCAACGATGCAAGCACAGAAACAAACTATCCTGGGTAAAGTGCAAGTTATGCTGACTCAAGCTGGGATCCAGCCCACCAATCATGCTGGTACCTCTTCCAATTCTTGCAATGAAGTTTTGACTAATGAAGTCATTGTCCTAAATCCATAAACTAGACATAGAAATAGCACCCTAGTTACCCTTATAATGGATCCTTCCCAAAAGGGGTTGAAGATCACCCATTCCTCAAGAATATGGCTAAAAATATGAGGAAATGCAGAAAAATCTCAAAGCCTAAAAGAAGAAAAAGAATCTACTTGATGTGAAGGCCTTGAGTCCCTTCCCTAATGTAAGGCTTCCACCCAAGTTCTAGATGCCAAACTTTGAGAAATTTGATGGTACTTCTCACCCCAACACTCATTTGAGGATCTACGATGGAACATTACGTCCTTTGGGCATTGAAGGCAAGCTTCTTGCTCAGCTCTTCCAATAGTCACTTTCTGGTGCGACTCTGACCTGGTTTATTCAATTAAATGACTCCAAGAAATCAAATTAAGAGTCAATTTATACTAAATTTGTAAAACAATATTCATATAATCAAGAAATGGATATTAAGAGAAGAGATTTTGAAATAACTAAACAACAGACCAGAGAAACCTTCTTTGCATTCATAACTAGATGGAGAAAGAAAGCCTCCCAAATGGTAAATAAGCCAACAGAACCCGAACAAATTGACATAGTTATAAAAAGTTTATTACCTATTCATTAAACAGAATGATGACACAATACTTTCCTAATTTCAAGGCTTTAGTTTATGTTGACACACGCCTTGAAGATGGGGTTGATTATGACCTCATCAAAGATGAAACTCAGACCTCATATTCCCGTTTCAAGAAAATCAACAATACTTAAAAAGAAGGTAGGGTAAATGCAATCTTAGCCTGTAAGCCCATCCAGATCAAAATAAAGGGAAATCTCCAACTTAAGGGGATTAACACTGAGCAATCTCCTCAAATAATTTTTTAAAATGGGTGCTTTCCAACCACTGGAACCTAAGCCTATTCCAAACCCATTACCAAAAAATTTCAACATGGCTGAAAGGTGTGATTACCACCAACGGCCTGAGCATAAAATTGATGATTGCAAAGCCCTCATGCACAAAATCCATGATTTAATTAATGCTAAAGACATCCTATTACCTACTGCAAATATTGGCACAAATCCCCTGCCTGAACACGATGTGAATGCAATTTTAAATGAATTTGAGGAAGGGGATTCCATACATATTATCATAGATGTTGTACTCCTTAGCAATTATCACTATACTGGAGAGGACCAATCTTCCTTAAAAAGGTCCTTCTCCCCAAATTGCTCTCTTTTGATTTCATTGGGAAAGTTAATACATAATGACTATTGCTATGTCTTCTTGGATAAAAGAAATTTAGGAACTGAGATAGATGCCATTACAAGAAGTGGTTGGATAACACAAGCACCTATTACTCCTTCTGCAAGCTGACCTACAGCTCTAAATAAAGGGACTCTGGAACCTAAAGAGGATCCCATACTTAAATAGTTGAAAAAAGACCTAGGCTAACTTCTTAATCTAGAATTTACTCATCTCTTATTATCCTCATCGTCAAGCTCTTTGCAAAGGGCTGAGCCAATGTTAGATATCACTTGACATCACTCATGAGATCCTAGTTGTATCAATTACAAGTTCTACAAAAGGGGCGTCCATCTCTTTCTCTAACAATGAGATCCCACCTTGGGGACCACACAACGATGCCATGTACATTACTATCATCACAAAGGAGAAAAATATTCCAATGACCTTGGTTGACAATGGGTTTACACTCAATGTCTACCCATTAAAAGTTGCAAGCTATTTGGGACTAAGTATTACTAGTTTTACCCTTTTAGATCAAATTGTATGGGCTTATGATAATTCGGAAAGAGAAGTCTTAGGGGTGGAAACACTAATAGTCACCATGGGCCCGACCACTCTCAAAGTACCATTCCAAGTCATTGATGCGCCATCATGCTTCAATCTACTTTTTGGTAGACCTTGGATCAATCAAGCTAAGGTTGTACTATCAACTTTACATCAATGGATCAAATTCCTACTAAAAAATGGCATAGTCACCATCAAGGTAGATACATTTGGCAAATTTGAAGTCCCATACATAGTCCAAATTCTAGAAATCCAGCCTAAGTTATCAGCATATCCTTTATTCAGCTTCTCATTTGTGCAATTTATTAAAGCTACTGAGGGTGAAAATGAGACCATTATCAAAGAAAGGGAGATTGTTCCTTACTGTACTTTCCCTGAACCCTGGATTTGCCTTGTGACTGGCCTCAGAATTTCTGGATTTAAGCTTTTTTCTAATGTGAAGCTGGCCACTAAAGATTGCCAGCCCATTAACTTTTTGGGCCAAGATTGTGAAGAAAACATGGAACCAAGCCTCTTTGGTGAAATAGCTAATCTCATTTATAAGGAGGAGAAATTTGACCTCTCCACTCTGATTAAGTCTGCCAATGGAAAGCTGAAGAACTAGCATTATGATGAAAGCCCTTTTAAAGCTATTGAGTCTAAATTAGAGACCGAG
Organism: Codiaeum variegatum; assembly: GCA_948294925.1. NCBI lineage: Eukaryota > Viridiplantae > Streptophyta > Magnoliopsida > Malpighiales > Euphorbiaceae > Codiaeum > Codiaeum variegatum. The sequence goes on from CAOJBK014859608.1 coordinate 7,555, forward strand.
TCTGATTTTAAGTCCTATACTAAGTTTGAGTAATCTTTTTATTCTTAGTTAGAAATTGATGTAACTGACCCAGCGGGTTTTAATTATGAATTTGATGTTACTGTTGACCTCTTCCCAATTCTATTAATAAGACTTCCAAATTTTCTTGCTATAAGCAAGTCTCTCTATTTTCTTTTGATGTTCCAATTGATGAATCTGACCTTAATAAAAAAAAGAAAATAAAATAATAAACAAAATAAAAGATGTAGTTAAAGAGCCCATAAACACTAGCACTTATGACATGACTAAAAACAAATACATTGCATCTGCATGCTCGAATAAGCAGGACACTAACTCTATAATCAAAAGATTTGAAAACTTCTTCACCTAGAAGCCTAGGAACATAACTAAACTCGATCCAAGCATCGCTGTCCATAAGATTCCAACATACCCAGATTGCAAGCCTGTTAAATAGAAGCCTAGGCACATGAAGCCATCCTAGTCTATTCCAATCAAGGAAGAAGTGGCTAAACAATTTTCTCATAACTTCATCAAACAAATCAACTATCTGTCTTGGTTGGAAAATATTATCCTAGTACCGAAGAAGGATGAGAAAGTCAGAATGTGTGTAAACTATCGGGATCTGAACAAAGCATGCCCTAAGGATGATTTTCCACTATCCCATATAGACCTTCTAGTCAATGCACTAGCTAGTTTTAAGATGGTTTCTTTAACCGATCTGGCTGCGGGGTATAACTAAATTGATAACTAGCAAATTATACATTATTTTACCCTATATTCTTAGTGGATTTTACTTTTTAAATTGAATTAAATGTGTTTTTTCTAGTATTTCAGTCATTTCTAAGCAATCAATTGAATTTTGAAGTTAGGAGGAACTATTTCAAGGTTCGGGCTCAAAAAATGAAGAAAATATGAGAAAACGGAACGATAATCCAAGGCTCAGGGATGCCTTATAGCCTGTGAGATAGCCCGTGAGAATGCTAGAAAATTGCAAGGCAGTGGTCTGTCATGATCGGCGGCATGGGTCGTGATGGAGAAGACCTAGCCCATTAGACCAGACAGACAAGGATGCAGAGAAGCAGTAGCTTCTCATAGGCCCCGTGAGAGCTTACTGCTTCTCACTAGACTAATGGCATAAACTCACAAACGCTATCACGGGCACGAGCTGTGAGAGTTGCCTATGACAACACTTTGATACCTATAAAAGAGCTAGAAATTTCAGAATTAGGGGATTATTGGAAAAACTCTTGGCAGAACTCTTGCCTAACATCACTCAAAGTCAATCTAGGGCTCCAGAAACCCTAGAAAAACATATCAAGGAAGGTTTTTAAGGGTGTGATGCACATTCAGTCGTAACACTCGCAAGTGCATAAGATCGTATCAAATAGTAAAATTGGTAAGTCCCGGTATCATTCTCCCAAGGGACTCGTTAGTTTCATCGATCAAGCACCAACTCAATCTTTTAGTCTATTGTCTAGCAAACAATAATCATTAGTTTAGAAACTAATTTTTAACTATGGAAAATGAGTTATAACATGTTGTTTTATCAATAGATATTTTAGAGTAGAATGATTGATGTAGATTATGAATTTAAAACCAAGTATGCCCTAAACTTATCCAATGCAAAAACAACAGTAAGCATCTCTTTTTCAGTTGTGGTGTAATTTAACTAGAGACCATAAAGGGTTAAACTTGCATAATATATGACTCTTAAGGTTTTATTAACCCTTTGTCCCAAAATAGCTCCCAATGCATAGTTAAATGCATCACACATCAGTTTGAAAGGTAAAGACCAATCGGGACAACAATAATCAGAAGTTAGTTTGTCTTTTAAGGTATGGAAAGCCGTCATGCATTTATCATCAAATTCAAAAGGTACATCTTTTCCTAATAATCTACTCAAAGGTTAACTTATTTTGAAAAAATCTTGTATGAATCTTCTATAAAAATCGGCATAACCCAAAAAACATCTTACCCTTTTTACTGTTGTGGGAGGGGGTAAGTTGGCAATTAAATCAATTTTAGCCTTTTCAACTTCCATACCTTTATTAGAGACTATCTAACCTAAAAGAATGCAATGATCAACCATAAAGTGACTTTTCTCCCAACTTAATGTTAGATTGCATTCAATACATCTTTCAAAATTAAAAACAAATTTATTCAAGAAATCATCAAAAGAATCACCAAAAATAGAAAATTCATCTATAAATACCTCAATGTAGTCATCAATCATGTCTAAAAATATAGCATCATGCATTTTGGAAAGCTGTTGGTGCATTGCAAAAACCAAACGACATAAGTAAAAAAGCAAACATGTTAAAGGGACACGTAAAAGTAGTCTTGTCTTGATCTTCTGGTGCAACAACAACTTGATAATAACCTAAAAGTCCATTAAGAAAACAATAGTATGCATGGCCAGCTAACTTGTCTAACATTAGGTCAATGAACGGTATAGGAAAGTGATCCTTTTTGGTGGCATTGTTCAATTTTCTATAATCAATACACATGCGCCATCCATCACCGTTCTAGTGGGTACTAACTCAATCTTTTTTATTCTTTACAACAGTAATTCCCATCCTTTTAGGAACCACTTGAACTGGACTTACCCACTCACTATCAGTAATAGGGTAAATTACCATCTGATTAACAACTTAATGACTTATTGCTTAATAACATCACTCATAGTTAGGTTAAACCTATGTTGATTATCCCTCTTAGGCTTAGCCCCTTCCTCTAAAATCATTATATGCATGCATGTGGAAGGACTAATTCCTTTTATGTCACTCAAACCCCAACCTATTGCATGTTTTAGTCTCTTTAGTTCTACAACTACTTTCTCTTCCTCTTCCTCACTTAATTTTGATGAAATTATGACAGGAAAAGATTTTCCCTCACCTAGAAAATTATACTTTAGATATGAAGGGAGCTCTTTAAGCTCTAAATTTTGAGAAGAGTTCTTCTCACCCTTTTTATTCAATGCTACATTTACAGTCTCTATCATGCCATCATCAACAATTTCATCTTTATTCAAGTCATCAAAATAGTCTACAATTTTAGGAACTATATGTTCTATTCCTTCATCAATTGTAAGTGCGGATTTAAGCTCATTATCAAAAGCATATTGCTCAGTAATATCTTTCATAGCATTATCAACACAATCAATAAAGCAACATTCATCAATGGGTGAATTTTCCATGTAAATTGTGCCATAGTGTGTGAAATTGTTAAATATGGAAAACACAATAGTGCACCCCAAAATAGACATAGTTAATTTTCCATTTAACATCAATGATAGTGTTAGTGGTTTCCATAAAAGATCTACCAAACAAAAAAATGCAATTCTGACCTATTAGTGAACCCATCACCCATCTCAAGCACAATAAAATCAATAAGCATATTAAACCTTTAACTTGCACTAGCACATCTTCAGTAATTTCCTTAAGGAATCTTAATGTTCTATCGACTAATTGTAAGCAGAACTTTATGGGTTTTAGCTCACCCAAATTCAATTAGAGAAATAAGGCATAAGGCATTAAATTTATACTAGCACCTAGATCAAGTATACATCTTGCCTCTTCTCCATTACACCTTTCAATATCAATCACAAAACTTATTAGATCTTTAGCTTTTATAGGTAAATTATGTTGCAACATAGCATTTGTTACCTCTAAAACAATTATCTTTTCCTATTATTATAACTTACATTATTTAGAATTAAGTACTTGGAAAATTTTTTCTTAAACTAGAATTTTCTGAACAACATCAAGATTTACACTTACCTTTGATAGCATCTTGAAACACTCCTCAAATTGTTTGTTGTTATTTCCTCTTTTAAGCCTTTTGGGAAAGGGAATAAGTGCCCAGTAAGGATCAACTGCCTTATAAAGTTAAGGAGGAGTTGGGTTCTCATTTAATTCTTCTTTTTCCTTAAGCACCTCAATATATTCTTGATCAAGCTCCTCCTCCCCAATCTTATTATCAATAACCTTACCACTTCTAAGGATTGTGATGGCCTTAGCTTATTCCAGTTGACTTGGAAGCTTCCCTTATTGCTTATTATACATTTGTTTGGCAATTTGACCCACTTGGGTCTTAACATTCCTCATTGACATTTCCATAGAATCAAACTTTAGTTATTTGTCTCTTGGTTTTGAGTACTTCAATAAATTTGTTCAATGTTTCCCCTAAACTTAATTTCTTAGGTTGTTGAGATCCAGAATTTTCTCCTTGATAAGGTCTCCTTTACAAGACTTGAGGCATTTGAGCATTATTATTCCTCTACCTAAAATAAGGGTGATTTCTCCAGCCGGGATTATATATATTTGAATAAGTATTATTTTGAGTCCTTAGTTAGAATCCATTAAGCACTTGAGCTTCTTCAAACTCATTAGGAATAGAATTAAAATTGGAATGACAAACACTAGCCCTATGTCCTTGTAATCCACATACCTCACAAATTTCTTGAACATGAACTGGTGAATTACCTTGCCTTTTCAGAATCTCAACTTAGCAAGTTAATTTAGCAATTTGCGAAATCATATCTTTACCATATGAAACCTCATGTACAGCAGCTCGCCTTCCTCTTACATTCTTTTATTGGGAATTTATTCCAAGTGTTTCAAATAATCCATATGCCTCATCAGGGGTAACCTCACTCATGAAACCTCTAGATGCATTATAAGCTATCCTTTGGTTGTGGTAAGTTAACCCATCATAGAAAAACCAATGTAGTAATTATAAATGATAGTGATAATGTGGGCATTGAATTTGCAGCATCTTAAAATGTTCTTATGCCTCATGGAAGGGCTCTCCCTCCTTCTGAGTAAAAGTTGCAA
>CAOJBK014862093.1:0-10419 GCA_948294925.1 Codiaeum variegatum
AAAAAAATATCAAATAACTAATGCTGTTAAAGAGCCCATTAACATTTCAAAAGAAAACATCCATTGCATTTGCATGCTCGAACAAGTCTAGTACATAGACAAACATCAAAAGTTCTAAGATTGCTTTACCTATGAGCCTAGTCTCGATCCAAGCATCGTCATACATAAGATTTCAACTTATCCAGATTGCAAGCCAGTCAAATAAAAACTCAGGCATATGAAAGTTGAATCGTCACTCCTAATCAAAGAAAAAGTTTCTAAAGCTGATCAACTACACATCTTTGTTACCATTAATTACTTCACCAAGTGTATAGAGGTTACACCTTATCAAGTCAAAATTGGTCGCCCAATTCATCAAGACATTATTTACAAGGCACATTAGCACCAACACGTGTTCAATTGGGATATGGTATATTTGAAAGTGAACGATTAAATCATATACCAAATTGAAAGATATTTTTTTGGGGTGTATATTTGATAATTAACGAAAATTTAAGGCTAGACTAGATGATTTTGCCATTAAAAATAAACCAAATAACTAATGTTGTTAAAGAGCCCATAAATGCAAGCACTAATGACTTATTAAAAACTACATTCATTGCATCTGCATGCATAAATAGGTATGACATTGAATCAAACATTAAAAGATTCAAAGATTGGTTTACCTAGAAGCATAGTGACCTGATCGACCTTGATTCTTGTATCGTTGTCCATACGATTCCAACTTATACAGACTGTAAACCTATCAAGTAGAAGCTGAGATGAATGAAGGCTGCATGGTCACTTTCAATAAAAAAGAGGTTTCTAAGTAGTTGTTCCATAGGTTTATCAAGCCAATCAATTATCCTTCTTGGTTAGAAAACATCATCTCACTACCTATGAAAGGCAACAATGTCAGAATGGGCATCGACTGTAGATATTTAAACAAAGCTTATCCTAAGGATGACTTCCCACTGCCACACATTGACCTGCTAGTAGACAAATTGGCTAGTTCTGAAATGGTTTCTTTAATTGATCCAGTTGTTGGCAATAATCAAAATCCTAATTCATCCCCCTAACAAAGAGAAAACAACCATCATTATAGAATGTGGAACCTGTTGCTCTAGGCTCATGCCCTTTGGCCATAAGAATGCATATGCCACCAATTTGAGAATAGCAACTACTATTTTCCATGACATGATGCACGTCGACAACATGGTTATCAAAGGTACGACCGATGAACAACATCTGTAAGCATTGGAGAAGTTCTTCTTGAGACTCCACCAATACAACCTGCAACTCAACCTCTCTAACTGTATTTTTGGAGCCTCATCTGTTGTCTTCCTGGAACATATGGTGAGCAGGAAAGGGATTGAGATTGATCCTGCCAAATCTAAAGCAATACTTGAGATGTCACCTTATAAAACTGAAAAGGAGATAAGGGGCTTCCTGGTCTACTTTTAGTACATCAGCCAATTCATCAACTAATTGGTTAACACATGTGGCCTAATCTTATAGTTACTAAAAAAAAGAACTCTTCCAAATAGCAAATGTTAAAGATCCTTCAATAAAATTAAGGAGTATCTTCTTAATCCTCCCATCCTTTAGTTGCCTAAGCATGGACAAACACTCCTACTATAGTAGTTTGTCATAGATGAAGCTATGGGTTCCATTCTGGCATAAAGTGACCCTTCCACTCATCAAGAAAATGCCATCTATTACTTTAGAAAAAGGATGCTAACACATGAGCTCGAGTATAGTCATATTAAGAAGCTCTGCTTAGCATTGGTCTGGGTTTGCCATAAATAAAGACACTACTTGGGGGCATACATCACTCATGTCCTCGCTGACCAAAGCCCACTGAAATATCTCATGCAAAGGCATGTCCTAGACAGTAAGATGGCTAGACTATCGACCTATGATCTCAAGTATGAGCAAAAAAAAACTATCAAGGGTAGTGTCATTATCGAACAACTAGCTGTTGGTTCCATAGATGATCAATGGGTAGAACCTGACTTCCTTGATGAAGATATCCTTTTCAAAGATCAAAGCATATAGCAACTATACTTTGATGGTGCGTCCAACAACAAGGGCTATGGTGTCGAAGTGGTGTTCTTAACACTTAATGGTAAAAGTTTACCCCTTGCCACCAAACTAGATTGTAAGGTAACCAATAATGAAGTTGAGTATGAAGAATGCATTCGTGGGCTAGAAGCATCAATCCAAATTGGAATCAAGAATCTTAAAGTGTTTGGGGACTCCTTCCTAATAGTCTCATAAGCATTAGGAAAATCGAAAATCAAAGGAGAGCGTCTAATTCCTTACCACAAGTGACTAGAAGAGTTGACATCTAACTTCCACAACTTGTCATTGCACTATCTCCTAAGGTCACAAAATAGGTTTGTTTATGCTATAGCAACACTAGCATCAATGGTCAAAATACGCGATGGATTTCTAATCAATCCTATTTTTGTAAGCATCAAGTTTGAATCGAGTTGCTTAGTCCACTGTTTAAAGATTCAAGAGGTTGAACAAAATCCATGGTACTGGGACATCTTCAACTATCACACTAAAGGGGAATATCCCTAAGAAGCTTTTAAATATGAAAGGAGGACTTTAGGACAACTAGCCAACAGTTATCTACCTAGAGGTGACACCCTATACAAGAAAATAAGGAATGGTATTCACTTAAAGTACGTCTCTGATGAAGAAGCATCTAAGATCATGGGATGATCCATGATGGATAGCAAGGCACTCATATGAATGGATGTGCCTTATCACAAAAAATCATGAACCAAGGGGACTACTGGTTCACAATGAATCGTGACTGCTCATAATTTGTCTAGAAATGCTATAAATGTCAGATTTATGCCAAGCTCAAGAAGCTTCCTCCTTCACCACTCAATCTAATCACAACTCCTTAGCCCTTTGATAATTAGGGAATTGACATCAATTGTAAAGTTTCACCTAAGGCCTCTGATGGGCATGAATACATCCTAGTCACTATCGACTACTTCATTAAGTGGGTAGAAGCTACCCCTATCAAGTTCTTAACTCGAAAAAGGTTACACAATTCATCAAAACCAACATTATTGCAAGATATGGTGTTCCATTCAAGGTTATCATAGACAATGGCTCCCACTATAAAAAGAGGTAGCTGCTCTTTTGCAAGAGGAAAATATCCAACACTGCAAGTCTTCTCCTTACCAACCATAAACCAATAGAGTTGTTGAAGTTGCCAACAAAGCTCATAAGAGTATTCTTCAAAAAATGATAAGTAACCACAAAGGTTGTCATCTCTACTTTCTGGATGCCTTTTTGGGGTACAGAACGACATATAAGTTAGCCACTAAGATAACGCCTAACTCATTGGTCTATAGGATGGAAGCAGTCTTACCTATCGAATTAGAGGTCCAAAATGCATGAGTCATCTAAAAGAGTAAAATCAATGAAATTGATTGGCAACATACCTATTATGACTAACTTAACCTTATAGATGAGAAAAGAATGGAGCCCTTCATTAAGCTCAGAACTACCAACTCAAGCTTGTAAGGAACTTCAATAAAAAGGTTAGAGATAAAAACTTGCATGAAGGTGACTTGGTCCTCAAAGAAATCAGACAATCCACACTGGATCCAAGAGGAAAATTTAGACCTTTATGAAGCGGTCCATTCATAATAAAAAAGATTATGGCAGGTGAAGGTGTCATCCTGATGGACATCAATGATGGTAAATTCAACCATCCCACCATCCTAGATCAACTCAAATAATACTTTGTTTGAGCATTGCAATTGCATCATTGTCATTACTATAACAAGAACTATGTGGACCTCATTCTTTAGAAGTATAAGTTGTATTTTATGTTCAAATTTTCAAATTCATTGTAAAGAGATATGTAGGTAACCTTTTATCTCATTCGGGCTCTTGAACTTACATGCAAAAATGAACAAACAAAGAGAAAATAATAAAAAAAAAAGAATGAAACCGACTCAGTTGAAAAATCAAGTGGACGACTTAGGTAAAAATTAAGGTACAACCTGCTAGACTGGAAACTGAAAAAAGGTGGTCTATGCAAAAATAAGGTAGCTCGTTAAGTTGAAAACCCAAAAGGGTGACTTAGGAAAAAATTAAAGCCTTAATAAAATAATGCATTTTTATTGAATTCTTATTCACCCTTTGGAACACATAAAATGAAGTTTTGAAACAAAATGTCCAAAATCCAAAAAGGCTTAAAAATTTGACCTAGACTACCAAAAGTCTGATTAAAATCACTCTTCCTCAATCTCTATCGAAAGGGCATATCGTTTGGCCTTCTCTTTGTGACAATAAGTCTTAATCCACTAGTCCACATACTCGTGGAGCTTTCTATAATCATCCCTAGGGAACAACATCTTGAAATCATAAACCCAAGCTCTAGTTACCACTCTAGCTATATTGGCACTAATAACTAAAGCCTCAAACAGTACACCATTTGGGGGCACAGTCTGGCTGTGACCCATCTAGCGAAGGACTCTAGTGTCTTGGTATCAAGTAACAAATTTCAAGTGAGGAAGATAGACATGCTTAAATCTTCAACTCTTCACCATGAACTTCTCGATCCTATACCTGTCAGACCTCCAAAGCAAGTCTTTTGCATTTAACTCAATCAACCAACTTATCTACTCTACCTCTATAGCAAATCAAATCATGATCTTCCAATTCAAATACCAAAAAGGAGAATAATCCACTTTCATAAGAGCATGCCTAAACATGAGATGGTCCCTTAAACAAATTTGCAAAGAAAAACCAAAGTTAGAAAATAAATAGTGGGACCTTTAAACACGTAAATTATTCCCTAGTGGACTCCTCCAAAACATTTCCCCATGTAGTCAAGAAAAGAAACTACATCTTCCTAGTGAGTGTTAGACATAACAAAAGTTCCCAAGGGAGTAAACTAATAATACTATTCCCTAGCAAAGTCAACTAATGAAAATATTAACAATCCCCAGTAGGGTCAACTGGATACATACCTACAGTAGAATCGAGCTAATAGTCCATGGCCCAACAAAAGTGCTATAGTTGTCTAAGCTCAGTAGCGTCTCAGCTAAAACCAACTCAACAATTGGCTTTCCCTTGCTCATTTGGGGTTTTAGCTCAGCTACTCTCGCATCTCCCTAACCATCTCAATAAATAAACATATACCCAACAGTTAGGCAAAAAGCATAGATCCTCCACCTATTGTTCAGATACACATCATCCTTCAGATCTCGATCCTCAAAAAATAGCATACCCATGATAGCTAGGTTCACTAAGTCACCATCCATCACCACTGATGCCTCCTAAGCACTCAGGCCCAAAAGCCTCCTCACTAAGTTAAAATAATCAACTCTCTATATCATTATAGCCATGTTAGCCTTAGGCTTTAAACCCAGTAGAAAATAAAACTACTCAAAAGTGGGACACATCTCGTTAAAACAGGACCCAAATCTAAAAATGTGGTTCGAAAGGTCCCTAAAGCGCAAGCATTCAAAAATACCCAATCAATTCTTTCCCTTCGTAGAGTTGGAAAAGCACCAATTCCATAACGTCCGATGTTGACTCTCTCAACCTGGTTCAGGTTCTTACACAATCCATGTGTCACGTGATTGAAGTATGGCTCCATTTATAGGGGCAATAAACAAAAATATTTTCTTCTAAAGTCAAGAAGAGGAAAAAAATTGCTTTACTGAGTCAAAATAGTACAAACTATATATATTAGTATGAAAAGTGAGACAAAATGGACATATTTGTGAACGAAGCATTTACGCAAGAACAAAGGGCTCTACACATGAGCACAGTCCTTTGCTCACGCACTGAACCTCATTTCGCGTCCCAATTTTTCAAAAATCGCAATTTTTTCAAAAAATTTTGAATTTTTTCAAATTTTCAATCAAAAAATAATATTAACCAAATCCTCTTCTTGAAAAACAAATTTCAAACGACAACAGAAAAGTCATAATTTCATAAACATTAGTCTTACAAAATACAAAGTTTGTGCAAACAAAGACCCATAATGGTCCATACTGAAGGAAAGGTTATGAGTCGTGCATCGAAAGAAAGAAATGCATGAAAATAGGGAAAAGGCTTTGGGATTTCGATTTCAAAAACTTTTGAAAACTTAGTTTTTGTAAAAAACCTTTTAACAAAGTTGGTTAGGCAATTTTCCAAACTCTTTGAAACATTGCCCTAACCTAGGATTTGAGTACTTATAAATTTTATCAAAACACTTTTAACAAAAGTGGATTTAGCAATTCTTCAAACTCTTTGAAGAATGTTTAAACTTAGGTTTGAGACCATAACCCAATCAAGGACATTTATATCGATTATGTTCAAAACACAATATAAACAAAGAAAGGTTAAAAGCATCAAATACCTCTCGCCCTCCTTCATTAAGCTCCCCAAATATGAAGCCTCTAGGTTGAAATACACCAAACATCACCAAGGCAAGACCTTCCCTTGAATTGATGATTTTTCTTGAACCTCCTCTCATGGTTGCCCAATTTTGGTTCAAGCTCCTTCTTCAATCCTTTGAGTGTATTTAGGATTTTTGGACTTTGCATGATCACCATCATCAACACTTATGCTTCTCAAGAATAAGATCATGAAATTGAACTCTTGAAGAACACTTCTTCAACCTTAATTCCATTATGCTTGATATTGGTTGAGACAATTTCACTTCTAAATATTAAAAGGAAATTTCTCCTTTTGCCATTTTCATTTTCATTAATTAATCTTGTTTATCTCATAAACTTCATCTTCAACCATGAATTGTGATCTTCCATTTCTAACTCTTAGAAAAAATCTCTCAATTCATTTTCATGGAAGATGATGAATAGTGACCAAAAGATAATGAGATTGTGTCTTTCACTTTCCTTTATATGCCCATACCTCTCACCATTTTCCTTTTCCTTAAATTAAGGAGGGAATTAAGGAAAGGTATTGACTTTTGACTAGAGTCAACTTTTGACTCTTTATCAATAGTCCATAATACCCTTATCTTATAAAGGTTATCACATATGGACCAAGTGAAAAATCTCTACACATCTTAATTAAGGATTAAGTTAATAATCTCATGATTAAGCTTAATTATTATTGTTAAGTTCAAATTATTTCAATTTAGTCTCTTTAGCTTGTATCTCATACAAATTATAATTTAATTGAAATAAACCCTTTATGAATTAAAAGACATGCTAGGATCTTTGTAAATTTAATTACAAGTTTAATTTAATTATTATTAATAATTAATTATTAATATAATTTTGTACCTTTGCTTAGGTGATTACTTTACGGTGTGTGACTTACTAGGTCTATGTTCTAATTAGCAATGAGATAAAGAAAACTTTTTTCTTTCTGCGAGTGTGTAAACCCTTTATCATACTTAGCCCCATTACTTGTGAGTGACGTCTATCATTGGATATCACGACTATCTAATTAGAAATGAATGTTAGTGATCATATCCATGACATTGCATGGACCTCTTGATCTTAATTATTGTACACTCAAATCCTTTCATCACAGATTCCTGATCTTAACTAGGGTAATGGATTAGTTAAACCCTATATGCTATATCATATAACCTCTATCTGTTTTGAGTTCTCGATAAACCTATTTCCTACTAAAAACTCTTTCCAGTAAACCTTAACCACCCTTGCCAGGGATTTGTATATCAAGAATAACCAGAAGTCATATGATTCCCTTTTTATTTTACCCTAGTAAATTAATCCTTTAAACATATCAATAAAATGGACAATAATTAACATAGGCATGTTCATGGACTTAAGGCCTTAATTCCCAGCCATAAGGAATGAGTAAGGGTTTTAGGTTATCAAATTATAAGCATTCTAAGGCTACTCTAATCTTTATGCTCCCACTAGGAATCTTCATAGGTTGAACCTTATTTTGCTCTTTCATATCCACTTCACATGTGTACATAAGTATCCTTCGCATACCAAGGAGAGATTACAAAGAAAAGATTTCTCGTAGGCTCAATGAATTTGAAGATACCCTAAACTAGAAATTAACTCTTAATTACAAACCCATTATATCATAAAAAAATATTACATACCCCATAATTCAATTTGTTAAGTTAAAAGTCCATGATTAACCATACATGCAAAAACAACACAATACACAAACATATAACTCTTATACATTAAGTATGTGTTGAGGAACTTCAACCTTTTGGAACTCTTTCAAACTTTGAATATCTCATATTCATGATTTTAACAACTTAAAATCATCTTTGAAGTCTAATAATGTTAATTAGAAACGTTTCTTAAAGGCTTGGAAAAAATCCCAAACTCTTTGAAACTTGATCATTAGGCAATGTGCTCTCACAGGCAGTGTCACTGGCCATGAGAGACAAAATTCTTCTCACAAGCCATGACAGAGGTCATGAGAAGTTATTATCCTCACTTTCTAATGAGAAATGTTCTCATGATCAATGTCATGGGCCGTGACACAGATTGTGAGAAGCTATTATTTCTCTAAGAAATGTAAACACCAATTGTCATAGTCTCTCTCACGAGCCGTGACAGCAGACTGTTACATATGATTTTAAAACATTTTCACAGCTTTTTCCTCCAATAAACACACCAACACAACCATGGTTTTGCTCAACAAATTGAGTGGCTCTGATACTATTTGAAGGTAGCATTATAAAGACAATTTTGATTCAATAATGGTTCATTTTGGCAGTGGAAGCAAAAGGAGAGAAAACAAACGAATCGATAATGATTCGATTTTCGATTTTCAAAACATTTTTGAAAAACTTAATTTTGTTAAAACTCATTTAACAAAATTGGGTTAGGCAATTATTCAAACACTTTGAAACATTGCCATAACCTATGGTTTAGTTCTTAAACATTTTGTTAAAACACTTTTAACAAAACCCTTAGAAATTTTCAAACTCTTTGAAAATCAAGTTCTATGTTAAAACTCTTTTAACATAGATGGTTTATCCTTTTATCAAACTCTTTGATAAATGTCTAAACCAAGGTTTACCCATAACTTCAACCAGGGATATTATTACCAATTTGTGTACAAAACACAAGTTGAACAAAGAAAGGTTTGAAGTAAGAATATCTCTCACCCTCCTTCATTAAGCTTCCTAAGTGTGAAGCCTCTAGCTTGAAACATAACTATCTTTTCCCGAAAGCTTGTTCTCTAGTTCTCTTCAGGATGCATGAATCATCTCTCTTTGGTTACCCAAATATTTGATCCTTGCTCCTTTACTTAAGAACTTAAGACTTGAGGATTGGCTTTGGACTTGAAAGCTTCTACACACTCCTTTCTCAAAGGTTAATTGAAGAAGAGTTTGTGTTTGAAGAACTCTTCTTTAAAACAAACTTTATCTTTCAATTTAGTTTGAATTTCAAGCTTTCTCTCTCTAACTTTTAGAGAGTTTTTGTCTCTAGCTTCAGGTTGAAGAAGATGAATAGTTGTTCATCTTTTTTCAAATGTGTAGAGTGAGCTTAGGCAAAAATATGATAACCTTATTTTATATATCTCATACCTTTTCCTTAAATAAAGGACAAGAATGGGAACCATGTCTATTTGACTTGGTTGACCATTTGACTAGTCAACTAATCAAATAGATTAGGACTATAATTAGTAGGCATCACCTTTAAACCTTGATTAACCACATCTAATGTGGATTAAACTAACATCTCATGGTCAGCTTAATTATTTTAATTGTTTGTCCAAAACCATTTCAATTAGTCATGCCCATATGTGTCTCATAGAAACTATGACATAATTGAAATTAATCCTTTTGCTAATAAAACATCAAGACATACTAGCATCTTTGTAAACTTAATTACATGTTTAATTCAATCATCATTAATTATAATCTTTAATTAATCATTAATATGATTTATACAAGCTAACGGGAATTGCTATATGGTATGTGACTTATTAGGTTCATGTTCTAATTAGCAATAGGATAAGGAAAACTTTTTTTTTCCCACCAAGTGTGTAATCCTCATCACACACTTAGTCTCATGAGTCATGAGTGACATCAAGCATAACATATCATGATTATCCAATTAGAAATGAATGCTGGTGATCATATCCTTGACATTGTATGGACCACTCGATCATAACTACCGTTCACTTGAATCCCTTTATTACAGATACCTGATCTTATCTAGGGTCATTGAATAGTCAAATCCTATATGCCAAATCATATTACCTCTATCTGACGTTATTTCTTAATAAATTAATTCCTACTAGAAACTCTTTCTAGTGAACCTAATCCACCCTGGCCAGAGATTTGCATATCAAGAACAATCAGAAGTCATAGGATTCCTTACTTAGTTGCCTAAGTTACTGAATCCTTTCTTGGTTGAACACTTACCCCAATATATCATTGATTATGGCCACCACATACCATTTACCAATACATGACTAGCATTGGTATGT
>CAOJBK014862776.1:0-10450 GCA_948294925.1 Codiaeum variegatum
TAATGCAAGAACACATATTGACACAAATGATGAAGAATTCCGTTAAGTAGTTACATAAGACTATTTTGATATTCGCTTGATGTGTCAACCTCCAAACTCTCCATATTTGAATGTTCATGATCTTGAATTTTTTAATGCCATGTCTAGTTTATACTATTGCCCAAATGCTTAGAAAAACATGGTTAATATACATAGCTATTTGACATGTAATTTTTGTTGTAAGTAATGGAAGTTGTAGTTTGGATTGGTTATAAACAATTAAAATTTGATGATTACAGTAGCCTACTTGAATCCGAGAAGCTTTTGCTTTTAGGTTCTAGAAAACCTTTAATATTGCAGATGTTTACCAGTATGAGAGATATAATATTCTGTATTCATTTGTAAAAAATGGCCATATTTAGCATTTAATTAAATGTATATGCTTTAATGTTTTTTCTATCACTACTATGTAATCAATAAAAGTCTAATGATTATATAAATTATAGTTCATTTGTAAATTCAATTTTTATTTTATTTTTTTCCAAAATAACTATATGTGAAATTTGTAAAAATCTGAAATTGTCGGCAGCAACGCTCGGATTATAAGCTAGTTTCAAATATAACTATATGATTTTGTATATTCATTTATTTTTAAATTTTATTAGTTTATTAATAATTATTATATGATTATGTTATTAGTCATCTATGTATATAATAATTGAACTTTTAAAAGTAATATAATTTATTATATTTATCTATTTTTAATTTCTAACATGAGAATATAATTGTACATAAATTATAAATAATATTTGATGATTATATGACTCTAGAAGCATATATAGTTTAAATCTTAAATGATAAATTTGTTATTATTACAATTGTTATTAATATAAATAAGACTTATAATTTAAACAATATAGTTATTTATAATATAAATTCTCGATTCTTTTTATATATGTGTATAATATTTTTATTTCTATGTAAAAGATGGATGAAATGAAAAAAAAACTTTTATATTTATCAGAAAAAATTCAATTTAGAGAAAATATGGTAATTTTTTCATTAATTTTAAATATTGCATCATTTGTACATATCAAATATTTTCCTTCTATACTTTTCTTTAATATATACTTTTTATGATTTCATGTGGCTATGAATATGGTGCAAACAATAACATATTTTCACAAATAAACATTTATTGTAATTAAAATATCTACTTAACAATAATTTCAAATATTATTATAAATATAAAATTAAAAAAATAAAGTTTAAGTTATGATATCTTATTATATTTCTTTATTTATGATTTTTATAATTTTTTTCTTAATAGTTCATTTTTTTAAAATATAATAATTTAAGTGCAAAATCATTGTATACATAATTTATATATTATAATTTATATTATATAGATATAAATAATTATGGAGGGGAGTATGAGCATGAAATTAGTTTAAAAAGATGGAAGCATATCCATGGGTCATCAAATAATAAATTTGAGTTTAATTTTAAAGTCTGTATATATAAATTTGTTCTTTTGATACCGTGAATGCAACACGAATGCAGATCGAAAAAGGAATAAAGTAATTTATAATTATTATTTTTCTTTTTTTTTAAAGAGTAAATATTTTTTGGTAAAACTGTTTTTTCTACCACGTAATATATCAAAATTTTCATATATATCACTTACATTTTTTAACTTTTAAATTGACCATTGAACTAATCGATCCCTTCCAAATATACCACGGATCATGATTGAAATGGAAGTTGTAGATTAAATGGATGATCACTTTGAAAGCTAAAATATTAAGTTGTAGATATAAAAAAATGAGTATATAATGTGGTAGAAAAAAAATATTTTACCTTATTTTTTTTCTTAAATTTATATTTCAAAATATTCAAATTTCTTTTTTTCCAAATTGTTCTTTAATCATTTTTTAGAGGATATGAATTAGTTGACATGACTAGGGTATTAATACTAGGGGTGTTCAAAAAATATCCAATTCGACTAATTCAACCTAATCCAATTGATCCAACAAAAAAAATGAATTGTATATCCAATCCATTGGTTTGGATTGGATTGGTAGTATTTTGGATATGGATGTATTTTGGGTTGGGTTGAGTTGGATCAGATTGGTTTGATTTTTGGATTAACAATATTTTAATAAAATTTATTTTTAAAATAATTTATAATAATTATATAAATTAAATTATTTAAAAAATGTTATTAAATATTATTTTAAAATAATTATAATAATTAATTATATTATCAGACTCTGACAACTGATCACCAGATTCCGGCAACTAACCGTCGGATTCTGGCCACTGGTGATATGATTCAAGCTACTGACCAATAACTATATGTCCCAATCCTCCTATTAATCTTCCAATTCTAGGGTCATGTCCTCCACATTATTACTAATTTAGCATTCAAGAATGTCATGAGAGAACTCCAACTTCAAAATTCAAATTATCTTTATTATTTACTATTAATTAGATTTATATTATCAGACCAATCAATATTATATTATTTTTATTGTTATTTCAGTTATATTATAAAAGTATCAATGTGTATTTTTTTTCTTAATTTTTTTACTTTTCTAGATTTATTACGTACTTGAAGGTATGTTATATTTTAGTCATTAATATAGAATATAATAATATTTTTAGTTAAAATTATATTTTATAAAGTTTAAATTTTTTTACTATTTAAGAAAAATTATTAAATACTTCAAAAAAAGAATTATTAAAAATAATTTAATAATAATGATCGTTGGAATCCGATCACTAGTGGCCGGATTCAGGCGGCAGTCCTTGGAGTCCGTCTATAATAAAATAATTTCATATTAATTATAATTATAAATAATAATAAAAATAATATAATTCAATTAAAAAATAATTAAATAAATATAATATAATAAAATAATTATAATTATATATATTTTATTTAAATGAAATATTTAATTTAATAAAAAAATATAAATTAAATAATTATTTATAAAAATTAATTTATAAACTATCAAATCAATCCAATTCGATCAAATTCTAGTCAAACCAACTATATATAATCGGATTAGATCGGATTGTATTCCTATTGGATAAATCTAATTTTACATATTAAGTTAGATTTGATTGGAATCAAGTAAAAACCGATTCAATTCAACTCATGAACATCCCTAATTAATACCATGACACAAATTGCCTTCCAATCAATAAGATACTAGAGTGAAGATTAAAATTTTGGATACAAGCAAACAGGGGACGATTGGCCACCAAATTTTTTTTTTAAAAAAGATCTTCACCATTTTCTGAAAACGACCTCGTTTAGAGAGAGCCTAACCAATCAGTCGTTCTGGTTAAGACTATTTTTTAAAACTAGTCTCTCTTTCAGCAGAAAATACCATTATCATTGCCGCGGCGGTCGCCACCGTGGCTGGAGGAGACATCAAGACCAGTTGAAACATTTTGTTTTTTTTCCTTGTCTCTGCCTACTCTTACCGCCGGTTTCTCCTTGAATTCCTCCTCTTACTCCCTTACCCTTCTTGAAATTTTGACGTTGTTCCACCCCTAAAGAGAATATCTGAAAGTAAGATCCGAAGCCAAGAGAATCTTCCAATTTCGACTCACTCCAATTCTTCATATCAGAAGAATTATGTTTGTTGTTTGAGCTTGAACTTGCACTACAATTTGATGCAAAGAAAGATGAGGTTGTTGAACAAGTACGATTAACTTGATATCCATGTCCAAATTATTCAATGGCTTCTTGAATCATATCTTCAAATCATTGTTGCAGATCCGCAAAAAAATTCTTGTTCATTGCTCAAGATCACAAGATGCTATTCTTCAAATCCTGCTCCTATGGAAGAAGAAGCAACACACCTTCGTTATCTTTCAATTGATAGCCTTCATGGTCACTGATCGTCAACGACTGCTTCAGTAACTCTCATGGTAACTATTGCATTCTCAAAACCCTTGGGACGATGTCTTTCAGAACCCACTACTCTGCTTCAATGTTAGCATTATTGTTCTGAGATTGCACGAAGATTGATGCCATTAACAGGAAATTGAAACCAAAGCACGAACTCGAGCACACTTTTTATTTAGTTTCTCGGCAAAGCAAAGCTAAATTTTCAATGGAGGAAGAAGATGCAGTTAAACAATTGCTATATGAAACCCGTATTCACGCTTCTGGGCCTTCGACTTCTAATTACCCTCCTCCATCTTCATCATCTAAGGTCCTTCTCTTATCTTTCTCCTTCTTACTACATCAATTCTATCTGCTTTCCGAATTCTCTAATTTTGCTGTTTTTCCCTCTTTACTTGAATTTTAGAGAAATGAAGACAGGAATTGGGTTTTATCATCTCTTCTCTCAGCGTCAGGTTTTTCTCATTCATTTTTGTTTTCTATACATTGTTGTTCAGTTTTGATATCTAACCACATTATTGTGTTTTGTATTTGCTAATTTAAAATATTGCATTTGCTATTACTAGGCTTTAGATTTGTGTTTATCTACTTGGCTCTTGAAGGCAGAATTATATTATTGATGCCCATCGGTAGTACAATGGGCTTCTATTGACTTCTCTTTTCGTTTTTCTTATTCTTAATACCATTTAAGGTTTAAGGGAGCTTAAGGAGAAATGGAGGGATTACAGAAACCCAATGAAGATTAAGAAACCTATATCTTTGATCATCTCTCCAAGAGGTGAACGAGTGGCTGTTGCTAGTGGGAATCAGATTACAATCTTGGGCAAGGAGGATGACTACCAGAAGCCATTTGGCACTTTTACCAGTAAGGTTTACTTGCCAATTTATTGAGTTTATGTTTCTAGTAGCAAATAGATTTGATTGCAAGAATTGGGAATATCAACTCATTGTGTATGGCTGTGAGGTAATCTTGTTCATTCTTCATATTATGTCAGAAAAAGAGTTTGTAATATTAGCTGTGAGAGCATCTTTACAGTGAATTTCAGATGGACTGTACTGATGAAACCGTGTGCCAACTGAAAAAAATAATTTATACCTTCTCATTTTGATTTTGGTTAGGAAGCCTTTCAGCTGCTTCTTGTTGTGTTGAAGTCAACTCTTGTATGTGAGTTGCTTATTACAGCCTTTTTTGATTGGAGAAAATAGACTACCAATATTCATATTGATTAATAAGCATCGAATTTAATTAGTTTTCTTATATATAGTGTTTTCTTTGCTAATTTTCTAGGTTGTCGTGTTGCATTTTGTGTCTTTAATTTGAAGTTTCATCCAATTTCTGTTCCATAAACCAGGTCACGGCCTTGGTATATTTACTCATGGAATTTGGTTAGAACCTCATGATATTCTTGGAGTTGTTGATGGCAATGATGTGCTCTATTTTATCAAAACAAATGGTGAAGAAATCACCAGAGTTATGAAGAAGCAATTGAAGGTGACTTTTCCAATAATAGGCCTCATTCAACTGGAGAACAATAATACACATGGATTGTGCTTGTAAGCGTTTTCCCCTCTCTCTCTCTTTCTCTCTTACACACACACACACCTTAGGTGGGTTCTAGTGGGGCTGCAATTCATCAGCTACATTTTAAATATAGTCTATGAGAAGTAGTCTCAATTAATTTAGAAATATCGTGTTGAGAGAGAGTCTTCAATTTTGTATATTTATACAAGAAGAGTTTTATCATTTGATTAAATATGGTAATGTTTTCAGGTGTAGCCTTGTCATTCTCACAGCAGATGGACTTCTCCATCATATTGAGATCAACCAACAACCAACTACTTCTGCTTCCTTCGTGAGCACCTCCACTGGTGGGTTGACTGTGAAGGGACGGTTCCCAAAGGATGTTTACTGCATTGACTATGATTCTGAGCATTCTTTGCTTCTTGTTGTTGGTAGTGCTGTTAGTGCCTCTATAACGTCCGATGGGAATTCCGGTATGGTTTAGTATCATATATATTCTATTAAAATTCAAGTCAAATTTGATTTTAAAGAGTGGTTTACATAATTGATTTATGATTCCGGGCCATAATTTTGACTTGCAGTTGGGTGGATACCTAATATACAATTGAGTTTTGACTTGTATTATTTCCTGATAGCATGGATAGTTCTCTGTCTTTTTATCTTCTAAGCTATAGTTGGTTTGGGATATTAATTGTTGTTCCTTGAAGGAGCAATCTTACCAAAAGTTTTATGGATTTTGGCATTTTAAAATGGAGAGAGTTTGGTGATAAGAAAAAGCTAAAATTCTTTAGAATTGTGTTTCTTTTCCTTCTCTGCACTGTTATGAAGTTATAGGATGGAAAGAAACACATGTATCTTCAAAAATCAAAGTATTTCCTTTAGTTTGTTGTAGGGAAAATTTCCATTTTCGCTTCTATGTTGGGTTAAGCTTCTAGAGGATAGGTGTCTCTTTGTATTTTATCAGACTTTATCAAAGGTTATGACCTTTTTAACTTGTTTCTGTATGTCTGTTTGTAATTGTCTTTTAAGTATAGGAGGGTTCCTTATACTCTGTAGTGCGCCTTTTCTTTTCTTTCCAAAAAAAGTGGTTCTTTTAAGTAATTCTTACTCTGTTTAGATAGCACATAGCTTGATCTTGATCATAACTTGTGGTGATTCTATTGTGAGTCGGTCACTGCGTTCAGGAAACTCGTGAGAGGTTATTTTTAGTCCTGTCATTAATATGTTAGACAGATTGGAATTTAATTTTCATATTAAGTTTCATGCTGACCCTTTTCGCAATTATTTTCTGGCAGGATCCTGTTATCTTTCTCTTTGGCGTAGATGCCAGAACATAGATCTGGAACCATTATTCTCTTTTCAATTTGAAGGCTTATATTGTAAACCAAAAGATTTTGTAGGTCAGATATCACATCCGAAAGTGCAAATATCACCGAAAGGAAATTTTGTTGCTACTTTGGATATAACAGGATGCATGCACCTTTTTAAGCTGGATAAAGAACGATGGTTGGTTTCTAGCTTTGTTGTTGGAGAGCGATTAGGCTTACCAGCAAGCAATAACTTATCAAACAGAATGGATGAACTTTTAAGTGATATTATGGATTTTACTTGGTGGTCTGACCATATTGTGACTCTTTCAAGGAAGGGTGGCATTGTCACTATGCTTGATATCATTAGTGGGTTAAAACTTCAAGACAGTGATCCTGTATATTTTATGTCTGTTTTAGATAGAGCACGGCAGCTTCAAGGACACATATTTATTGTAGAGAGCAAATCATCTGAAGAGACAGAATTTGCATCTAATCATAGTAGAGGATCAAAAGTTCCACACCATCTTGAGCAGACTAGTGAAGTCACAAGTGATAAATTTGATATTTCCTGCTTGTGCTGGAGATTGATAACAGTTTCAGAGAGATCTGTCCCTGAAATGTATAATATCTTAATCATCAACCATAAGTATCAGGAGGCCTTGGAATTTGCCAGTAAGCATAGATTGAACAGAGATGAAGTTTTAAAGTCACAATGGTTGCACTCTTGTCAAGGAGTAAAGGAAATAGACATGTTTTTATCTAGGATTATGGATCATGAGTTCATACTCTCTGAATGCATTAGCAAAGTTGGACAAACAGAAGATGCTGTGAAAGCATTACTTACTTGTGGGCTGAATGCAACTGATCAATACCGTTTTTCAGAATCAGATGATTATCAAAGAAGCCAAATTTGGGACTTCCGTCTGGCTAGGCTTCAGTTATTGCAATTCATGGACAGACTAGAAACATTTCTGGGAATAAACATGGGCAGGTACGATACTCTCTAGATGCCATACTTATTTTGTGGTAGAGATAATTGAAATGTTTTACAATGTAAAAGTTTGTTAGTTAATCTTTGGATATGGTTTCTTAACCGTTTATATTATTTTTTGAGCTTATTTTGCAACAAAAGCTACACTGGAATGCCAGTGACTTAGAGAGATGGAGAGGTAGCAAAGATTAGCTAGAATGAAAAATCCATGACCACAAAATTATATAGATGAGACTGAAACCTTCTCTACATTGCATTATACTCCCAGCCTGGGGTACATAGATGGTTAAAGAAATACATGCCTGTGATATCCCTGAGATTCATATTGATCAGATTTTTACTTTGGAGTTTTGTTTGTCACTAGCGAGGTGAATTTCTTGCATTACAGAAACTGTAGTTCAGAATATTAGTTATTCTATGTCCTCTACAGTGGGAATCAGTAACATGATTCTATGTTGTTTGCATATCCTTTTCAATGGCAGTTTCTACAACAGCTTAATGACACAGTCTTCTGCAGGTTTTCTATGCAGGAATATGGGAAATTCCGTGTTATGCCTCTAAGTGAAGCTGCTGTAACACTTGCTGAAAGTGGGAAAATTGGAGCCTTAAACCTGCTTTTTAAACGTCATCCTTATTCCCTTTCTCCTTCTATGTTGCAAATACTTGCTGCTGTTCCTGAGACAATTCCTGTTCAAACATATGGGCAGCTTCTCCCTGGTAGATCCCCTCCTAGAGTTGTGTCTCTTAGGGATGAAGATTGGGTTGAATGTGAAGAGATGTTAAGCTTTATCAACAGTTTGCCTGACAAGCATGAGATGGATATCCAGATCAGAACTGAGCCCATTGTCAAACAGTGCCAGGGTTGCATTTGGCCATCAACTAATGAACTCTCCACATGGTACATAAATAGAGCTAGAGATATTGATTGCTATAGTGGCCAACTGGAAAACTGTCTAAGCCTGGTTAACTTGGCTTGCCAGAAAGGCATCTTTGAACTAGAGCAATTTCACAAGGATATTTCATACTTGCACCAGCTTATTTATTCTGATGAGATTGATGGTGAAATATGCTTCAATATTAGTCTTGTGGAGTGGGAACAATTGTCTGATTATGAAAAATTCAGAATGATGCTTAAGGAAGTCAATGAGAAAAACCTGGTTCAAAAGTTGAATGATATGGCAATTCCTTTTATGAAAAATCGGTTTCATGATAGGGCTTATGTCACTCAAGATCAGGTTAAAGAAGGTCGTTTTCCTTTAGACGTTAAGGATGAATCTTTTTTGGTTAGATGGCTTAAGGAGATTGCTTTGGGGAATAAATTAGACATATGCTTGATGGTTATTGAGGAAGGATGTAGGGAGTTGCAAAGTAATGGATTTTTTAAGGATGAGGCTGAAGTTGTTGATTGTGCTCTGCAGTGTGTATATTTGTGCACAGTTACAGATAAATGGAGTACATTGTCTACCATATTGTCAAAGCTTCCACAGAAGCAAGGTATGTTCTGTTTACTGATTCTATTTGAAACATACAAGATGGTTTTTTGTATGGAGTACATTGTCTACCATAGTGTCAAAGCTTCCACAGAAGCAAGGTATGTTCTATTTACTGATTCTATTTGAAACATACAAGATGGTTTTTTGTTGTTTGTCATGCCTAGTACATCTCAGGAAAGAGCCAACCCTAGTGGTGTAGATTGTAGGTCCTTGAAATACCTAGATTAATGGTAACCATTTTCTATGCAATTTATTATGGGATCAGGGAAATAGCAGATTGTTCCAAAATGTATGTGCACCCATTCACACAAGGACACACAAAGTAAACTTCATGTGTGGAGAAGAAATGAAGCTATACTCAGTAGACACTGGATCGGTACACTTCTATAATGCATAGAAGTTAACAGTGAGGTCCTACTTTACCTAGAGTTAGGACTTGGCTTGGGAGCTGCATGCGCTTCCAGTGACAGTGTGTCCCAATTTCAGGGCTTTTTTATAGTTTACCAAGTTTTGGTGATCTGACATTCTCTTCTCTTTCCATCCTGGTGTGGCAGTTTGTTTTTTTAGTGGGATTGGAGTCCAAGTGGAACAGGAATACAAAATCTTAGACATTCGTTTGAATTAATTATATGCATAATTATAGTTTAAATAATATATGATATCAATAAAAATTTGAGTTATTCAAATGTAAAGATAAAAAAAATTTTTAAAAATTATTAATTGTGTGCTAAAGCTAATAAATGGAATCCTATTCTAGGAACTGGATTCTGTTCCCAATCCTAGAGAATACCAAACATTATCTATAGGTAAAGGACTTCCACCAGTAGTCCTAATTCTTTAGGGTGTTTTCAATCCCAAATTCAATTAGAAGGAATTGTACTCAACTCAACTCAACAAAGCCTTAATCCCAAGTTAATTGGGGTCGGCTATATGGATTCGCTTTCTCCACTCGGGGCGATCGTGAACCATATTATCAGAAATGTTTAAAATCTCAAGATCATGCTGAATAACTCTATTCCAAGTTAGCTTAGGTCTATCCCTCCCTTTTTTACCCACATCTACTTTAAGGTGTTTTAATTTTCTAACTGGTGCATCTAAAGGTCTACGCCGCACATGCCGGAACCATCTTAGTCTCCCTTCTGTCAGCTTGTCTTCTATAGGCGCAACTCCGACTTTATCCCTAATATACTCATTACGGACTCTATCCATTCTAGTATGGCCACACATCCATCT
>CAOJBK014862932.1:0-12538 GCA_948294925.1 Codiaeum variegatum
ATTTCAAGACATTGAATTATTTAATATTGCTATGGTGGCTAAACAAGCTAGGAGGCTCCTTAATCATCCCCATTCTCTTTGGGCAAGGTCGTTGAAAGGGATTTATTTTCCTAATGGTGATTATTTGTCTACAAAAAAGGAAATAATGTTTCTTGGGGTCGAAAATCTATTTTAAAGGCAAGGGGCGTCCTAGAAGTAGGAGCTAGAATCAACATCCAAGGAGGTAATGAAACTGATATTTGGAGAGACCTGTGGGTCCTTGATCTCCAAAATTTTAGAATTCAGTCACCTAACCCTCTTACTATATGCTTTACACACTCAACCAACTTATGTCTGAAGGAATAAAATGGAATCGTGAGCTTTTTTGCAAGCTCTTTTCAGATAGAAAAGTTGAAGCCATTAAAAAAGTGCCAATAGGGGCACCCAGGGAAGCAGACTCTTGGGTTTTTCAATGGAGTAAAGATGGTAATTATACTATGAGAGCAGGCTACAAGTGGCTTGTAAAGAAGACAATGAGACAAGAGTCTCAGCTTAGTGGTAATCCAAGTTCTTCTACTGGTACTCACAAAGTTCTTTGGAATTCACTATGGAATTCCAAAGTGCTTCCTAAAATCAAATTATTTTATTGGAGAGCCCTCACCAATAATCTTGTTGTCAAATGCAACCTTCATAGGAGGAAACTTTTACAAGATGATCTTTGATTAGTTTGTGGTGGTTGTGCAGAAACTGTGGAACATGTTTTCATCTCATGTAGCCATTCATGTGCAGTGTGGTTTAGAACTCCTTGGGGTATGTTATCTAACTATAATAGTAATATTTTTTTTTTCAATTTTGTGGATAGGCATTTACGAATTTTTCCAAGATCAATGGATCCAAAATGGTTTAAATTATTTCATGTGTGTCCTATGGGCAATTTGGAGAACGAGGAATGAGTTTGTTTTCAAAAACAAAATGGTAGATCCTCTTATCACTTTGAATAGAGCATCCAAATGGCATCAAGACTGTCTAAAGATGGTGAAACTTCTAGAGATGAGTATTTTGGGAGGGACAATAACCCAAATTTCTCTCCTAATCAGTTGAATGTTTGGAAGCCACCTCAATAAGGTTTTTTGAAGATAAATTTTGATGCAAGCTTTAACGAACGATCAGAAAGTGAATCCATAGTTGCTATTGTTCGAGACCATAGAGGCATATTAGTCTATGGAATTGCTGCAAAAAAGAATGGCCATGTCAATTTTAATAGCTGAAACTAAAGCTTTCGTCCTTGCAATGGAGCTGGCGACTTTTCTTCATTTGAAACATGTAATATTTGAATTTGATAATAAGTTATTGATTCAATCATTTTTCAATCTCCCTATAATTAAAATGGGTGAGATTCTTGGTCCATTGTCATATGTTAAAAAACTTAAGAATAATTTTGTTGATGTATCATTTGTTTGGGTAAAGCGTTCTTGTAACAGGGCAGCGAATTGGGTTTGTTCTAAACTAGCAGCATCTTGTCTTCCAGATAGCTGGTCCTTTGATATTCCAACTGAGTTGAAAAATCAGTTATTGTATGATCATACTTCAGCTCAAATTGCTCATTGTTCAAATCCATATTTAGTGAAAGGTAATAAATAAGAAGAGTGAAAGATTATAAAAGATAGGTTCGAACAATATGCCTAACTCTCTTCCTTGCACAGAGTTGTCCTAAAAAACGATGACTATTTTTGCTAATGAACCATCTAATTAAGTAAAAAAAAGAAAGTCTATTTGTTTTGAGCAACATTGATAGAATAGTTTAATAATAAAGACTTAAGTCATTACTAATTTATATAATTTGAAATTTTACTTATTATTAGGCTTACATATAAAAATATCTTGGATTTTATTTGAACTTAATTTAAATTTTACATGTTACTATTCCATTGAAATTTCATAGCTATCCATATCAAAGGAATTGTTCATATTCTCATACCCATTTATTTTTTTCAACATGAAAGTTCCTAGCTAGTAATCTTAGACCAAAGAAAAAATTATACATACAACTGACATGAATAAATTAAAGATTAAGATATATAACTTAATTCTTACGTTTTTGCAAGTTACTTTATTTTGTTAAAAAAAATTAACTCTTTACAAAAAATTAAAATTTCATTTGTGTTTTTCTGTAATTTAAGGGTTTTTTTTTTTCATAATTCTTATTGAAAATGAAAAAAAATTATAAAAAATATTTTAATAAAAATATTAAAATAATAAAATTAGTATTATAAATTTTATGAAAAATGATATAATTTATAAAAAAATTAAAAAAATTGTATGATAATTTTTTAGCAATTGTGAAATCAATTTTTATTTTTATAAAATTATTATTTTATATAAAATAGATAGTTTCTATTTTTATAAAATTAAAGTTTTTTTACACATTTAAGAAAATTATAAACAAAAAATTTAATTATAAAAAATATAAATGAATTTTTTATTTTTTTCAAAAAGTAGAGATGGCAAATTAGACCCCACTCGTCCCGACCCGCCCCGACCCAACCCGAAAGGGACGGGTTTTTTAATAATTTATCGGATTACGGGGCGGGTTAATCCGGTATTAAAAAAATACCGGGGCGGGTCGGGGCCGGGTTTGAGTCCCCCGCCCCGTAACCCGACCCGACTTTATATTTATATATAAATATATATATATATATTTAATTTATATTTATATTTTTAAGTTATATATTTAATATATTTTATAATTTTTTAATTCTTTTATTATATAAAAATATTTATTCGGGACGGGGCGGGTCGGAGAAAAAAAACCCACCGGGTTACGGGGCGAGTTCGGATTACGGGGTCGGGTTGGACGTAACCCGACCCCAACCCGCCCCTAACAAAAAGGTGATATTTTTTCGTAATAATTATAATTTTATTTGTTTTAGAATTAAGTAATCTAAGAAAATACTCACCCTTAATTTTCTCTCATATCATTTTTTTTAAAGCATAACTAAATTCAATTAAGTATAGTCAAATCCATGATTAGTCAGATTCTACATAAATTTTATTTGTTTTGATGTTGGGTGCAAAATTAAATAAAACTGAAAAGTTAAAGCTGTTCGAAAGAAAAAAAAAACAAAGAATTTTATTGTTTTTATTTTTATTTTATATAATTTTTATTTTTATTTTTTTTCAAAAATGTTTTTTTTTTGTTTTTACTCATCAATTACTATATAATTATTATTATTCTAATAAATAATTATTTATCATTGCTAATTATACCATGAAAATGTCACCTACTTGAGATATTAAGAGAGTGCATATAAGATTTTATTTAGTAATAAAAATTAATATGGTTGTCCAGCCATCAATTAAAATTGCAAAACAAACACTTTTGAAATTCTTGTTCCGGTAACAAGTGAGATTTGCCTTTTTACACTATGATGGCGAGTTCAAGTAAATGAAAGTATTGAAGATGTGTACACTGCCATGATGTTAGCTGAGGAAGAGGAAGGAGGGTTGGAGGGGCAAAAGGGTAAAGAAGAGGGTAGGAGTCAGGTTGATTATTCTCTATGTCTTGTTGGACGTTTTCTTTCAGATAGAAACTATGATTTCATTGCTATGAAGAACACAATGGTTGTGGCTTGGAGATCGGTGAAGGGAGTGATAATTAAGGATATTGGTGACAAGAAATATCTATTCTAATTCTTCCATATTTTAAACTTGAAAAAGTTATTAAAAATGGCCGTTAGGTTTCCAAAAAACTGATATGGTCACTGAGAAAGTAATGGATAATGTTCCAATAGGGTTATTCTTTGGAAAAGTTGCCAAGGATATTACCAATGATGTTGGGACCTTCATTGATTCATACCCAAATAATTTTATAGGAGCTTGGAGAAATTATCTACGAATAAGAATAGGGTTAAATGTTACAAAACCACGAAAAAGAAAGATGAAAATTAAGAAGACAACAGGGGAATGGGTTTGGGAGGATTTCAAATATGAGCGGCTTCAATCCTTCTGCTTCGAGTGTGGTGTGTTGGATCACACTGAGAGGGACTGTGAGAAACCGTATGCATCAGTTGAAGGTACGTTCAAATGTTTGTATGGTACATGGCTAATTGCTCTAAACAAAATAGCCCTGAGGAACTCTAGTGAAAAATGGCTACGTGAAGAACCACCAGAAAAAGCAGAAATGGTGATGGAAAAGGCAGTGCTTCCCATGATTATGGATCCTACTAATTTTGGGGTTCAATATTCAGTTAAGGAAAGTGGATCAATTAGTGGGACTGGGTAAGAAAAACCTGGAGAGATGATTGGCTTAATAAGTAGGGAAGTGAATAAGGAAAGTCATTTGACATATAGGCACAAATTTAAATGAGTCCTTATCTAATTCAAATAAGGACACTGAAAGTGTAGTTTTGATGGACTTAAAGAAGATAAGAAGAAAAGATGGACTTGAGGAGATAGAAGAGGAGTCCGGCCCAACTACCATAATTGTTGAACAAATGGGTACAAATCCAAAAAACATACCAAAGGTGGGTCTGCTACTCAGGGCTGCCTCGACTTATGAGTTCCCTAGCCTGGAATTCTTATGGGATGGGCAACTCATGAGCAATTCAAACTCTAAAGGATCTGGTCAGAATAAAAAAATCCAAATTGGTTTTCTTGTGTGAGACATGGCTTCATAGGATAGATTGAAGTGGGTTATACGGAAGATTAGGTTTAGTGGGCTTCATGTTGTAGAGGGATTGAACCATGGGGGAGGCTTATCTTTGATTTGGAATAAGCATGTTTTAGTGGATGATGACTTGGGAGAGTGGCAATTCATGGGTTATTATGGAGAACTATATAGAGCTAAGAGGTTAGAATCATGGGATAGTCTCAGGGAGCTGGTTGGGATTTGTAATTTTTGATGGGTTATCATTGGATATTTTAAAAATATTCTCCATGTTTCTATGAAGAAAGGTGGCGGATATTATCCTAATCGGTTAATTAGGGGTTTCAGGCATGCCTTAGATGACTATAATCTGCTAGAGCTCAAATTATTTAGTCATCAATTGACAATGTAATGGAGGGTGCTAATTAGACTCGAGAGAATCTAGATAGGGGGTTTGTGAATAAAGATTGGATGCAACAATTCTGTGATGCGAGACTTTATTTGATTGAGGTAACTTCATCTGATCATCTCCCAATTTTCTTGGAAGTTTCGACTCAAGAGAAAATTGGATATTATGAAGTTTGTTTATATTAAAAATCCTAGGAAATTTAGATTCGAGAATGTGTGGTTGGGTGAGGAAGGCTGCTTATCTATGGTCGAGGAGTGCTGGAACTCAGAAAAAGAGATTCATATTCTCTCAAAGATTGATAAGTTTAGTAAGAAGATTTTGAAGCGAGGATCTAATCTTATTTCTAATTTTAGTGGGAGGCTAAAGGAGGAGAGATAACGTATTAGTAGTCTTAGAAGATCTGAGAATGATAATGATAATATGCGCTTGAAAAGGCTCAAAGCGACCATGTTGATATTTTGGAGCAGTACAAAGTATATTGGAAACAAAGGTCTAAACATTTTTTTTCTGCGTAATGGAGACTTTAATACAAAAATTTTCCACTCATATACATCTTAGAAAACGAGCAAAAATCACATTTTGAGGCTTATGGATGCAAACGGGTGTGGAGATATACAAGAAGATATCAATATTATGGTGGTTAATTATTTTGCTGAGATTTTTAATTCCAGTGTAGGCCAGCCTGAGGGAGTGCTTCAATGGGTTTAATCATGAGTCTTTGAATCTTAGAACATGTGCTTAATGGAACCCCTTTCTGATTCTGAAATTTTTAATGCTTTATGGTTAATGCACAATGATAAAGCATCAAGAAAAGATGGCATAAATGTGGCCTTTTTCCAAAAATTTTGCCCAATTATAGGAGAGGATGTATGCAAGTACTGTAAGCACTTTTTTTTTCTAGTAGCAACTTTGATGTGGAGTTGAATACAATGCTAATTTCTCTAATCCCAAAGAAGTAGCAGCCTTGTTCTATGAATGATCTATACCCTATCGCTTTGTTTAATGTCTCACATAAGATTATTGCTAAGGTATTGGCAAACAAAATGAAAGATATCCCACCTCTTGTTATTTCTGAGAAATAATGTGCTTTTTCGTTCCTGGGCACTTGATTACGGATAATTTTTTAATAGCCTTTAAATTAATCCACTAATTGAAGAGCAAGAATAAAGGCAATATGGGTCAAGCAGCTTTAAAGCTAGACATGAGTAAGGCCTACAACCGAATTGAATGGTGCTATTTGTGGGGTTTGAAAGAGAAGCTTGAATTATGTTTTGATTGATCTAATAATGTTTTGTGTGTCCTCTATTCATTATTTTGTCAATTTTCTTAAAAGGGGTCTTTGCCACAGGGACCCCTTCTCACTGTATATGTTCATTATCTGTGCATAGGGCTTGAGTTCGTTGTTAAAAAGGAAGAAAAAGATGGGTTTATTACACATCTGCTCCATTGCTTGAAGTACACCTTCTGCCACTCACTTAATGTTTGCAGAAGATTGGTTTTTGTTTTTCAAAGCCAATATTACTTAATGTATAACTATTAAAGAAGTATTAAGTGTGCATAGTAATGCATCTAGGCAGGTGGTTAATTTCTAGAAATCCTCCATTTTTTCAATAAGAATACAAAGAAGGAAGCTCGTAAGTTGATTTGTTCAAACCTTCAAGTAAATAAAGTTAATGATCAATGCAACTACTTAAAGCTATCGGCAATGGTTGGGAAGAAGAAATCTGACATTATGGCTTTTAGTAAGGAGCGCGTCTTCGGTAAACTTCAGAACTGGTCCAACAAAATGTTTTCAAAAGGTGGGAAGGAGATCATCATTAAAATGGTTTGTCAAACTATCCCAAATTATGTGATGAACATCTTTTTGCTCCCTAAAGAGTTATGTGAAGAGCTACATAATTTTTTTTTTTGTAAATTATGGTGGAGTAATAACCAAGGTGAGAGGTGAGCAATTCATTGGAATAATTAACAGAAGTTGTGTTGGCCAAAAGCAGCATGAGGAATTGGATTTAAAAGGCTTCAAGCGATGATTAGAAAGCAAGTGTGGCAACTTAAAAAGTCTCCTGAATCTTTGGTTGCCCATATTTTTAAAAACAAGTATTATCCCAACTTCCATTTTTTTTATTCAAAGATTAGGAATAATCGTACTTATGTTTGGAGAGGGCTTTAAGAGGTGAGGGGAATCATTCATAAGGGCAATAGGTGGAGGGTGGGTGATGGTACAACAATCAAGGTCTTCACAGACCCTTGGCTTCTGTCGAAGGACAATCCTTATGTGCTGACTCAAGTGAATGTAGAGTTGAGTAATATAACTATTGATAGCTTGAAGTTTTCTCATATTTAGAGGCTATGATGAGGATTTGCTTAGGCACCTATTTAAACATAGAGATGTGGAGCTAATTAAAGAAATTCATCTGAGTTGCAGGTCTATTAAGGATGAGTTGTTCTGGGGTGTTGATGGAATGAGGGAGGTGACAAGTTATTATCGACTCCAAACAAGTGAATTTGCTACTGCTAATGGAGATATTTGTTCAAAATTATGGAATTTAGTCATGCCTAAAAAGATTAAGCACTTCATGTGGCGTGTCTATTCGAATGTTCTTCCCACTGCTGAAAATTTGATTCACAGAAAGGTACCCATTGATCCTTCTTGCTCTATTTGTATAAATGGTGTTGAATCTACTTTGCATATTTTAGTGGACTGTGATTTTGCTAGAGAGTGTTGGTTGAGTTTTGAATTGGGCATTTTTATAAATGGGAAGGTGTTGTTTCAAAACTGGTTGGAGTAAAATTTTCAAAATTGTAGTAGTGAGCAATGTGACTTGTTGCAACTATTTGTTGGAGTTTGTGGAACCACCATAACAGTGTTTTCTGGCATCAAAAGAGAAGCAATATTTAGTATGTCGATAACACAACTGATCAAGTGATTTATCATTAGAACTTGCCCATAGTACTAGTTCATCTCAGCCTATGTAGTTGGTTTCGAGGGGAGGAGGAGTGGTTTAGGAGAGACCTCCTACAGGATTGCTTAAGGTTAATGTTGATGCAGCAGCCCTTGTTTCTTCACCTCAAGGAGGAGTTTGATGTGTGATATGTGATTTCAAAGGGAAGGTTCTAACTGCTTTTACCAAACCGTGTTCAAATTTCACAAGTCCAACAGAGGCAGAATAAGTTGTTGTGAAGGAAGCCTTAAGCTAGTTAAAAGACAAAGGCTTTATGTCTTGTATGATCGAGTCAAATGTTGATAAGTGATTAAACTTCTTCATAGGAAAGAGTCTTATAGTAATGTTTTTGGGCTTATTTTAGATGAATGCAATTTAGTGGCTTCAGATTTTACTTGTATTCATTTTAATTTTATTTGACGATCAATAAACAAGACAGCTCTTGAGTTAGGTCGGATAGCCTATTTTCAATCTGATTTTGTAGAGTGGTCATGTGCTCTACCTATAATTTTCGATGTAATTTCTTTAAAAGAAATGAATTAATTATCTTTTGGATTAAAAAAAACTATTTGATCCTTAAAATTTAGTAAAAGTTATGGTTTAGTCCTTATTTTTTTAGAAATGAACTATTACATCCCTAATGTTTCATTCAACAAACAATTAAGTCATACCAATAAGTTATGTTTTTTTTTTTGTTAAAATCATATAAGAAGATTAAAATGCTCCTAATTTATCACCACATTTAATTCATATCCATAATCTCTTCATCAAATTTTCATTTATACGCCATTTAATTCATATCCATAATCTCTTTCTCTTTTTTATAATTTAGTAAATTTAAATTAATTAAAACACTTAAATTATTTTTTTTTCACCAAAATTACTCCAATCTTAAATCAATTAACACAATAAATTTACAGATCCCACTTTCCCAGAAAAGTTTCTTCAATTTTTTCTCTGCTGCAACCTTTGTTTGCTTGCTCAGAAAATTAGGTTTAAGGGCTTAAGAAATAGCCGATGACAATACAGTAGTGAACGGCGTCACATTAGAGAATGACAATCAAACAATAGAGAGCTTTTTCGATGTCGATGAACATGAGAATGAAATCAAGCTGAAACAAAAGTTAGAAGTCCTAGAGAAGGAGAAGCTCTCTCTGACCAATGAGAATAGAGAAATGAAAGATCATATACAATAATTAAGGGTGGAGATCAAGTACTGAGATCAGAAGAGTCAGAGCTGAAGCTAAGACTGCAAGCAATGGAGAAAGAGATTGAACAGTTAAGGAAAGCAAAAGAACATTAGAATCCATTGCTGGTAGAGCTGCACAGCTTGAAACAGAGGTGTCCAGTCTCTAACATGACTTGATTTATCTATGAACGAAGGTCAATAATTGGCTGAAAATATTTCAAAACTGAAAATAGTACTGGGAGAAACGAAGCAGAGAAATCGGTGATAGAAAAGAGGTTGAAAGAATTGAAGAAAAAAATTAAGGTTTTAGAAGAAAAGGAAATTGGGGAAATGAATAAGAGAATGAGGATTGAGGAGGAGAAGAGAGAAATTGGCTTAAAAGGAGAAAGAAATTGATGTGTATGGGTTTTGGTCAACGCTAGGTTTGAATGGCTCTGGTTGAGCTGGAACTGGCCTGCACAAATAAGACAATAGTCAGGAGTGGTCGGACGTTGTGTCCGGCGATAACCCTCTGAAGCTCAAGTCAGGAATTGGTTAGAACTTAAATAAAACACTGTGTGTGGTATTTGGTTACGAGGAAAGCGTTGAGTGATCTTACCCCATATGAGTTGCTGAGGTTTGTATTTATAGGGTGAAAACCCTGTGGAAGGGGACACATGTCAGCTCTGGGCACTTTGCAGTGTACCTTTCCATAGGACCAGTGATACTTGTCTGCTCTGGGACCCGAACCCCGAAGGCCACTAAGGGACAAAGCTTGTTGTGAACCTTGGGTTTGGGTAGGACATGTTGCTACAGGGTTCGGTTAAGATCCAAGTATGTTGTTGGGGCTGAACCAAACCAAGGCTGAGAGGTATCAATTGTTAAGTGTCAGCACTCGAAGGCTTTACAGCTCAAAGAGTTCTTAGTTGAATATGACGGGCTCACTGATGGAGGCCTTGGGCTCGTTGAGGGAGGCTGTGATTAGACTGAAGAGATGTTTCACTGCCTTGTCTATAACCTTTCATCAGGCTTGGATGGGACCATTACACTTCCTAAAGTAACAACTCCATTACTATAGTCTTCCCCTATTCACCACATGGAGGGGCGCTTCCGAGAGTAATGATAAGCATTTAACTCAGCCTCTCCCTGGGCTCACCACGTGGCAGTTGTTTCCCTAGGCTCTTAAATGCCTTTGTTTTTTCCTATAGAAAGGCCATTTGTGGTGGCTTATCTCCACACTTTCTGCTTTCTATCGTTACTCTGCCAATTTCTCTACTCACTTGCTTTCTTTTTGTTCTTTTTCTTTAAACTTCAAACTTTGCAATGGCACCACCTCAAAAATAGTCCAAAAAACACTGGTTGGAGGTTGAGAAGCCTCAGAAATAGAGTAAGGCTCAGGACACTGAGTCCTATATCAATGGCACCATTAGACCCCATATGAAGGACATCAAACCTATGAAAATCAAATTTGGTGTCTTCCAAAAAAACGTGGATGCCATGGCCAACAGTATTCATGTGGAGCTTCCCCCTTGAATGCTAAAATTTTCACTATGACCACTGCCATACAGCTGCCTAAGGGAGAGCATGAGTATGTGTGGTACTATGACCACATGATCAGGGACCTACTACTCCCTTCAGCGCCCTTCTTCTGCCATTGCTTTGAATATTTCAAAGTAAACCCCATAATGCTGACACTGAACTCGATAGAGGACTTGCACTACTTCGAGCTTGTCTGTACTATACTGGGGATCAACCATCTGAGCCCCAAGATGCTCCAGGCCTTTTTCAACTTACCCTGCTCCTCTGAGCCCTACATATGCTACTTCTAAAAGAAGCCCCTCCTGACACTGTTTGGGGCCAAAGAGAATAAAGTAGATGGCTGGAAGAATAAGTTCTTCAGCGTCTGGGTGTTGAAGCCGATCCGGAAGGGGTAACTTGGCTTCGGATTCCCTGAGGAGTATAAGGGCCTACCGAGGGTGGAGAAGTTGGACAAGAATCTCATCCTCACTGATGACCGGGGGATTCGAACCCTGGCAAGCTGCGGTCCGCTGTTCGACCATACCAAGATAATGGACTCTCCTACCTTCATGAGGTGAATGGGCGTGCTTCCTTGCCTCGCAATGTGCACCGAGTCTCTGGTAAGTTTTTTTCATTCCATACCTCTTAAATTATTTTTTGTTTTAACTATGACTAACCCGAGCCTTATCTTTTATAGAGCCCTTAGCATATCAAAAGGCAAGGGCCGTGCTGAAGGAAGTAGCCCAGGCAATGGAGGCTGCCTTCCCTGAGTTGTCCAGGTAGCAGGTTCGGCCTGTGGACAACAAGACTCTTCTACCCATCAGGTGCTTCAAGATCGGATGGCTTCGACAGTGAACTCTTGAAAAAAATAAGGAAGCCATGGTGTCTATTAATCTTAACATCAAGGTGAAGAGGTACCGATATCTGAAGAATTTTAAAACCGATTTCAAACACCTGGACTCGTCCTCCGAGCGTGACCCCTCCACTCTTGCCATGGCCGCAGATGATGAGGGGGAGGAGGTGGCTGGACCATCCGAGGGCAATGCTAATGTCTAAATGGATGAACAAGAGGAGTCTCCTGAAGTACCTCTGGTCCAGAAGAGGGGGCCATCTCCCATCGTTGGGTCTTCAGAGATGAGGCCTGAAGAGAGAAGATTGAAGCGGCTTCGGAAGGTGAGTGAGACTGCTGAAGTTCCCGCATCACAAGAGACTCCCTTCTAGCTGGGGAGGTCTCAAACTTATGAGCTGAGTATCCGGAGCGACCTGACAGACAACTTGGTGAGGGAGGATGCCGAGTTCGCCCAGGTCCATAGGCAGGTGATGGCTTTCCTAGATGAGGTGGTCCCTAGCTTCAGCCAGTTCCACAAGCTGGTCAGCCAGTACTTCCAACACATGGTGCTGGTCAAGGATGGGGCGACATTGGTGGCCCAATATAGAAGGTTCCTGAGGCTGAGTTCGGCTGATGCCATAAAGAAGCTGAAACAATGGAGCGCCTTGACCCCTGCTGATATCTCTAAGGGTGTCAAGGCTGTAAAGGCTATATAATCTTCTGTGGTGTGGGGTTCGTCTTCATGGATGCTCCTCCTGCTCCAGTCGCTGAGCCAGCTACTCCTGTGGAGGCTCGGCTCCTGAGCCTTCGTTTGAAGGTATATTACTTACATATTTTTTTAATTTCTAACACTTGTAATTTGTCTTATGTAGCTAAGAGGGCAGAGGCTAGCTCCCATTCCAGCTCGGTCCCAGCTGTGCCCAAGCCTGCTGTGCCCAAGCCTACTGGCGTGAGGGGCCTGATGGAGGAGGGCTCGGTTGAAGCCTTGGAGGCCATGATTCGGAAAGTTAGATCCTCTGAGGTTGCTCCAGCCATCGAAGCAGCTGAA
>CAOJBK014863291.1:0-10624 GCA_948294925.1 Codiaeum variegatum
ATTTTGTAATTACTATCTTGAGAATGTTGGATCTATTTTGAGAATGATTCTAGTTTTGTTAGAAAATAAATGGTGTTTTGAGGACTCAGTTTTTGTAGACGGAATCATTGTGTAACATGCATAACATCATTATTGTGCACAGTAATTTCACAAAGGGGGTCAAAGCTTCAGCCTTTCTGGGAGGGTTGCATCTCTGTATATGCTAGAGAGGTATGACCCTGGCTATGGGGATTTGATCAATCCTGGTAATTATGAATTATTGCAATGGCCTCTAGAGGAGAAAGCTAAAATTCACAGGACTGATTGGCTAGAAAGCTTGGATACTAATGACTAGCTAAGAGAGCTTGGATAGTCAATTCTCTGTCTAAAAATTTTGATAAAAGAACTGTAAACATTGATAAAGTATATGTACACTAAATGATTCTTTATATATGTATGATTTTATTCAAATGGTTTGCTATATATATATATATATGTATGTTTGTGTGTGTGTGTGTGTGTGGTTTTTACTTTTGGTTAGTGGTAGTTATGATGATTTATATTTTTCTCAATGAATAATACTCACCCAGATTTGGGATTAATATTTCAAGGTGTAGAAAAGAGTAGTCACTACCCCTACAGAGGTAATCTGACGTCTGGATTCTCTCATCTTGGATAGATGGTGTGATGACATAGACCTGTAGTTTGTGCTCCCTAGACGGCTCTCAGTATATTATGAACTTAGTCATAATAATATTTTAGATTTTATTATGCTCTTGTCTTTTGAAGCTAAGGTCTTGTAATTATATATTTAGAACATACTTAGTACTAAAGATATATTTTAACCTAGTTGAAGGATTTCATCATGTAAAACCGGTCTAAATAATACTATTAGAGAAATGGATAAAATAGTCAAAATAGTAAACAAAACGTTAGGCAACCCTGAGGGTGCATGTTGCATGCAAGCTGGAGAGTAAAAATTGAGACAAAACTTAAATTGGATAACAAAGTAACAAATATAACACACACACACACACACACACACACATGTATATATACGAACATTTGAAAAATTCCATACTATGATGTGCATTCTATTTTACAAGTTTTTATAGATAGTACATTCCTAAGCCCTAGTATAGTACATTCCTAAGTCCTAGTACTATTATATTCCAAAAGAAATTGGGATGTGATACATATGCATGCATGCTTTAAACTGTTAAGAGTATCAACTTCAAAACCTTTTCACTTTCTTTTTTCCTTTTCCTTTTATTTTAATTTTTACAACATTTTTTCTATATTTCTATGATTACTAACTTCTTTTGTGCAAATCTTATTATTATTTTTTAATTGTATTTATTCTTTAATCTTCATTTATTATCTCACATAAAAGGAAAAATGTGCCTCTCTTAGTACATCTAGTTATTGAAGGGAGGATCCTTTGTTGATATCAAAATTATCTTTGTATTTATGCATTCCTTTTACCATTTTCTATATTATTGTCAACATGTATTATATTTTTGTCATGAATCATCTGATATCTTGAATATAATCTACTCATGGATTATCCTCTATATAAGTGCATGTTTATATACATGAAATCACCTTTTTCAACTTAACTAAAAATATGTCAAGAACCAAGATGTTAAGAACATGTTTTTTCTTTCTTAAAATTATTTTGTTAAATTATGAGTCACTAAATCCATCTTTTGGTAGTAGATGGAACCTTTTTCCATTGGAAAATTATAATTTCATAGTGTTATTTTTTTATTTCGTTAATCAACTCAAAATGAAATATTTTCTAAAATGGTTAAATGGAAACTCACATTCACACAATTTTACTAAACATTCTCATAGGTTAGTTCCACTAACATGAGACCTAGTCCATTCACCTAGGTATAATTCTTTCTAGGAGATTGGTTCCTTAAGTTCACCCTTAATATGCACCATGACTGGGTGGGGCCTTATAGCCCATGACTCTATTATAGGGACTAGCTTTTAAAAATTATAGCTCAAAGCATTTTATAAAATTTCTTTCATGCATCACTTTACATACACCCCTATATACCAGAAAACCAGGATAGAAAGTAACATCAAGCTAGTTTCCATCCTTTCGACAACTTCAACAATAATGAGATAATCTAGCACAAGGTGTATTATTTTGGATAAGATAACGGGGTTGCATGTAGCCATTTAACCTCGATGAATCTTTTTTATTCACATGCAGTCATTTATATTGTGCATCTAATAATTGGATAACCATAAAATAACAAATCATAATGTACTAAAAAATGTATTCTTCCTACTATAATGCTGAGTCTTGGTATGCCATCATGAAACCATTTTGCATCCATGCATTCATCATTCTAAATTATGAACAAAGTGGAACATTATAATCATGTTCCTACCCCACCAGACATACTTACTAGGCATCTAAAACCTCTTGCTATGGCTTTGACCTTTAAAGTTCTCATACACTGCTTTTCTTGTTGTAAGGTTATCATGTTTCAAAATATCTATACCCCAACTATTTTCATTCCTACTAACATCCTTAAGATGCTACCTATATTTTTCAAGAGGCAAGAGGCAATAATGAAAGCCATACACTATATTCTAAAAGGACATGATGGACTTCCAAGACCTGATTACATTTATACAATAAGCCCTCGATACTAACAAATGGACTAAAACTAAAATTGGCTCCCAACTTATGGATGTGCTACATCCTGACATTTGAAATTCATCAAACGCCTCACCAAAGGATCCTTTCCCATGAAAGGGATAAAAATATACATTGGAGAATTCCTCATTGGGAAACTAGCCATACTAAAGATGAAAAGGGAAGATTCTAGCATTCTGCAATTGCTGGTAATTCAAAGATGGCAATTCACTGATCTAAGTGGTATTTCTTTAAGTATCATTTTTTGTCAACTTTTGGAAGCCAACATGATATAACTTTTGGACCCAAGGCCTATCCTAAGTCCATTCCCTAAGGGATTTAACTCGAATAAATATTTTTCCTACTGCCATATGCTTACTATCAAATGCTTTGGCATAAAACTAACATGTTTCTAACACTTAGGCATAACATACAAGATCTTATTATGAGGAGAAGTTGCTTCCACCACTTCATTCCACCATTACTACCCTAATCGATTTTGAAGGAGAGGATTCTACACATCTAGACCTACAAGCAATCATTTCTTCAAGAAAGGTGGCCAACCCTCATTTGGAAAGTCACCCTTCCATAACATATGATGTGTCATACACCTGAATAACATGGTTGATGAAATTGATATAATCACTAGAAGTGGGAAGATTAGTTAGTCCTCCTCCCTAAACAATAATCCAACCCATGACTAAATCTAATGGCACTCTTGAACATTATAAAGACCCTTTATTCAAACAACTAAAGAAGACACATTCCATCATATCAATATAGGTCTTACTAACATCATCCTCTCATCATCGCAAGGTACTTTGTTAAGCTTTGAGTCAATACCAAACCCCAATTGATAGTTTATATAATAACTTGGTTACAACACTCACATGCTCGACTAGAGGACTACCATTTCTTTTTTTGATGATGAGATTCCTTCTTGGGGTCTCCACAATAATGCCTTGTATATAACAATCATCATTAGAGTCAAGATTGTGCCTATGACATTTGTTGATAATAGATCTTCCTTGATGCCAACTAAAAGTTGCAATTTGCCTTAGATTTAAGCAAACCCTAAAATTGCCTCCATCTTAATCATTGCATTAAAACAAACTCATAAGTTTAAATTGGATCAAATCAAATACAAAAAGACCTCAAAAAGACTAAAAATTTGAATAATTGGCTTGGAAATAGGTTGAATTAGACTGAAAAACTAGACCAAAATCATTGACTTGAAACCTAAGATTGGCAGTGGTGGCTTTAGCTGGCTACTGGGTTCTACAGCTCCCAGTAGGCATCGAAGGAGTTGTACTAGCTTTAAACATATTCTGGATGATTTTCATTGCCATTTTTTTATAAATAGAATTGTCATTGTACATTTTTCAATTCACATTCTCTATTTAAATCAGATACTTTCTGAGGATTTCTTGAGAGTTTGTTCAAGTCTAAGAATTATCTGACATTATATGAAATTATTTGTAGTTTTTTGTAGTTATATGTAGTTTTATCTAGTTGTTTCATGATCTTTTCAAGTTGTTTATAGTGTTTTTTTATTATTTATTCTCTCTTATTTTCCTTTTAGAGGTTATGATGCATATTTTAGTTACGTGATGGTCTTATTGACTAAGAATATTAACAAAATTCATTTTTTAATAGTGT
This sequence comes from Codiaeum variegatum, assembly GCA_948294925.1. Taxonomy (NCBI): domain Eukaryota; kingdom Viridiplantae; phylum Streptophyta; class Magnoliopsida; order Malpighiales; family Euphorbiaceae; genus Codiaeum; species Codiaeum variegatum. Next base: position 4,298 of record CAOJBK014863291.1, read on the forward strand.
ATGATATTTTGGCTTGACTTACCCTAAGGCATAAGGGGGTGTTGTAAGATTGATTAGACTTTCTAAATGGGTTGTTTTAGGCTTCAGGACCTTATATTCTTATGTGTTTTAGATTTGGTGTAGATTTAGATGAGATTTGTCTTACATCGAGGAGTTTAGTGCCACCTTTATAATGTTTTAGAGGTTGAATCAGTGGTGCCAAATATTAGGGTAGGTTACTCCAACCTCTTATAAGATTATCTATGTTTGGATGAAGATATAGCTAGGAGGATAGCCACTATCATTGAGTGCATTTGACGGTTCTTATTGATGAACTTTAGGATATGAGTGATCTAATAGGCTTATTTTTACATGACATAGTAATAGATCATGGAAATTTTATTATAGAGAAGATTTTTGCTGAAACTATGTTGATTCTCGATGCTTGGTCATATGGTGAGGATAAATACATTATTTCTCCCATGGTGCTTTAGGTAGGGTTTCTAGATCTTTCCCTATGATTTAATTTTTTATTGACACTATGAATAGTGCATATGTTTTTGGAGGATTTGGAATATAACATGCCTTCAGGTGGTTTCTTCCCTAATTAGGGTTTCGTACTCACCTCTTCAATACTACATGAGGTTTATTTAGATTTGTCATAGCATCACTCATAATTGAGTGCATCATTTACTATTTTCATTCCCTAGAGTACATTCTTTGGCATTACTCTTGGGATCAAGTTAAATCATTCCTAATCTTGAGTTATAGTCACGGTTGATATCTTTACTTTGCTGAGGTTATCAATCTACAAATATACTAACTTTTTGTCTTGAAATTTTCTTTAGTCACATTCCAAACTTAAAGGATTATGGAAAGTCTAAATGATAGAGTAAGACTAGGAAACAAACACCTTAGCCTATACGAACCAATCTAAATGATGAAGTTTAAGCCCATGATTCCTCCCTACATCCCTAACATCTGTACCATTACGTCACTAGTACTAACTTTAGTCACATTTCCCCTAGATATCCTTTGAGCGCATCCTCCCCATATTCCCATCAGTAAAGAAGCTGGTTAACCTCCCTCGCTAATCCATAACAAATTAGTATCCAATCTTTAGTAATCATCAGTAACCCTAACCTCAGTTCTAGCTCGCAAAGTTAGGGCCCTGCATCTACCTCTTACGGATAGAATAACCCATCATGTTATCAAACTCAACCTCCTCTATAAAGATACCATATAAAGGCACATCTTAAATATAACCCATCTATGAATAACCTAGTAGGCTAATAGCATAAAACCACAATAAAAGGAAATTCTCATCCTCCTTCATAAAGCACCCATTCAGGATTTTGAAATATAGACTAATTGGCCAATTATAAGCCTCACCTCTTTCTTTCAAGATTTAGCCTTTGGTTTAGCTCTCTTTCCAAACTTAAGGTAGTCATCAGTGGTGAGATTATATTCAATGTAAAAAAAAAGATGACATTCAGATATTTAGAAAATTAAGGAACTCCTCATTAATTTTTTCTAGGCCTAAATCGAGGAAGTAGTTTATAGGTCATCCTTCTCATAATGTTGGCTAAAATAATGTTGGAATATTAGTGAAAAATCAAGATGGAGTAGTTTATTATCTTTTTTTTTTTTGTGGATGAATTGAAGGGCATTAGAGGCGAATCCAAATAGGGGAAGGCTGATATCTTAGGTTGAATTTCAAAGATAAGCATAGAGTCTAGAATACTACTCTTTCCATTAGAGTCATCCATTATGGTGAGAATGCTACTACAATAAGGAAATTTAAGCTTAGAGGGAAGAAGGAACAACCTTCATTATGTGGATCCAAGGTCTTCACTAAAAGAGGTTGAAACATGGGAGGACATCAATGATATAAAATTTAGTAAGCATGGTGGTTGAACTAATAATCTTAGTGTTATCATATGCTAGTACAACTTGGTCTTAGGGACCAAAATCCGAGGCCTTACACTTATACAACTTGGAAAATTCAAAGGGAATACATTTAGTGTTGAAACATTGTCTATAAGCCCCAATGGAACTGCTTTCCCTCAAATTATGATGGTGATGTACAAAGCTTAGACATGATCAATGTCACTCTTAGGTAAGTCATCATCACTAAAAGAAATGGATAATGTTTTAAAACATTAGTCAAAGAAGCCACCAAACTTTTTAGAGAGATATTGGTTAAAGTTTAGAACTTATTCAAGGCTTTTAAGAGTCAATAATAATAAGGGTAGGAGGATATGATTAGGATCAATAGTCAGATGTTTGTATGTATTTTCCTCAATGTTTTAAGGATGGGAACATCATCATGCTCATTTTATCTAATTTTTTCCACTAAAATGGGAACTGCATGGATAACTTATGGGAGAACATAAGGCTAAAAAATCCTTTCACTTTGAGTAATAGCATATGTTTCTTCAATGGATTTATTAAAATTGAGATCATAATTTTACTCAAAAGGTAGGTTTGATCAAAGTAGTGGGATCAACATTGATGCCTTCATGAAAAAGCATTTTAATGGCTTGATGGCTTCAAAGGGGATTGGTGTTGATGTTTGGTTTAGAGGTAATTAGGATGATTTCCTTGGCATCCACCCAATCTTGAATGTGGTACCTGAAAGCTTTGAAAAAGTTAATTTTTTTATTGGGAGTTTGACAGTAATAAAATTCTCATTTCCATTATAGCTAGGAGGAAAAGGATTTGCTAGAGGTTTTGGAGAAAAAAGTCTTATTATTTTGGCTTTAAGGGCTCTTTTATACACCAAATAAGAGGGTGCCAAAATTATAAAAATTTTTAGATCAATTTTTTCAAGCCTAAATGGTTAATGGGTGGATATCATACTAACATCTCCCTTATGTTGAGGGTTTAGAGTATAGATGAAACTATTATCCTTATGGTATTTAGTAGTTTCTTCTTTGGGAGGGTTGGCATGAAGCAAGTCTTAAATTTTTGAAGTTGTGGAAATGAAATTGTTTTAGTTGTGCAAGTATTGGATATGAATGTAATTTTCGTATTATGGGAGGAAATTCTTGGCAATAATGTCAATTTATTCTTTTTGAGTGGAACAATTTACCATTTGGGCCACTTTCGGCCCTCACCTTATAAGGAATGTGTTAAAGGACTCTCCTTTGTATTACTTAGTGGTTTCCAGATCTCGACGAGTGACATCATTTTCCTTTTTATACTGGTATTTCTTAACAAATGTAATACAAATATCGTACCATGTTTTTTTTATTGAGATCTAAAAACCATTTTATCTTGGCATTAATTACAGATTTTTGGAATAATTAAGGAAAGAGGTCATCCTCAACATGATATTGTTTACTTGCACCAACATATATCTTATCACGAGTTTTTGAGAAAGAGTTGCCATCAACTTATGCTTGAGAGGAATTTTAAATTTGGTGGGAGTGGGGCAATTGGGAAGAAAAAGAATGAGTCTCCATCTATCATGTCTTCATGGTTATTAATTTTTTTGCAATCTATTCCAAAGTCTTATTTTCTACATCAATTTATTTTTGACAAAATTGTTGAAGGAATCCCCATTTTGAAAGGGATTTGCAGTAAGAGGAGGGGGAATGGAAGCTTTTGGTCCACGAAATAAGATGTAGGGGTCTTCTAAGATTTTTCTTGGTTGGTAAAATAAATAGTAGGAGGATTAAGAGTGGGGTTTTGACTTGTGCCCACTTCAGTAGGAGAAGGTTTGTTATTTTGTCATGAAGTGGGGATAGAACGAGGATGATTTATGTCCATGTGATTTTTGAGCATGGATTTGCTTTAAGAGGCCATTACATTAGTAAAAGAGTTAGATTGGGTGGTAAAAGCTTCAATAAAGGCATTTGCTTAGGTTTTGAAGGAATTATCAAGAACTGTTTGAAAGCTTTATTCTTTCATTTTGAGAATATTATCAAGAAAGGAGTTAGGAGTGCCTTCAACAAATAATGGGGCCATTGTTTCCTAATTTCGATGAAGTAGAGGGACAAATGTTTTGGCATGGGAGAAACACTTTTATGGATGGTTGGTGAGAAATAATCATGTCAAAAAAAGGATTTCCTTCAAGAGTGAGTAATGGACTACCATGTTTTATTGAATGATGTTTTGGAAAAAAATTTTGTTTTATTTTTGTTTTGATTCTTGGCCATAAGGTGTATGCATGAATATGTCATGGTGTATTTTGATGAAGAATTTATATTGTAGACATAATTATTGTGGTGGATGGATCCTAAAGTTTAAGGCTAAGACAATTACATGAAGTCAATTGGGGTGAGCTTACCTTAATAGGTTCCCCGTAGTGTAAGTATTCGATATACCTTCCCATTTCAAAATAAGGAGTATCTAATGGGCTGAGTAGTATGTGCAACTCACCATGAAGTGGAATTCTTTCGCTCCCTCCCAGCATACTTGAGGAGAGTCGATGGGCAAAAGTTTACTTACATGCTGAGTTTTTAATTCCTAAGAAAGCATAAAGAATCCTTATGTCATTTCATAGAAACTATACAATGGGAAAATAAGCCAAACAAAAGTTATTTAATTTTTTTTTTTTTTTAAAGATTTTCAAAAATCAAAATTTTGACACATAATGGTAATTCCTATAGGGTTTTCCTTAGTTGTGCAATGAGCCTATAATGGAGTCAACAAGCTTGTGAACCTCCGGGACAAACCCCCATGGATCCCATTTTTGAGTCCAAAACTTTTGAAATGAAACAGGGTGTATAGGCCCTTGTGAGACCTATTATAGTTCCCTCAAATTAAGCCATTTAGAAAATAAGTGGCTAATGAGGCAGTGCTTCATAGCATATGGAGCCCTTAAGCTTGGTGGATGGTTTTAACATAGTGAGATGGTGTTGAAAGCAAAATCAAAATTTTGAATAGTTGGAAAATTAGATTTGGGGAAATCCGATCTATGAGCACCCTTCCAACTATTTCAATGAAAAACATTTTGGATGTCACCACCTCAATTTTTAAAGAAAAACTAAGGAAAATACATAAATTAACTCTAATATGCTAATTAATAAAATTCATAGTTTATCCCATGAATAAGATATTCATCCATGAATGACCAAAGCCATTTTAGGAATTATGTAATCGGTACTAAATAACTAAAATTTGTCTCTCCTGAAAATGGTTTAGTTTTTAAATAGTTTTCATAACCATAGATCCATCTTAGGTTGACTCCATAATAGCCACTATAAGATGTACTATGTCAAATGTATGCACATATGCATGGGGTTAGTAATACATCAATCCTTATGATATTTATATATTAGTAAAAATTTTTATGTATTAATGCTTAAAACATTTATTCATGATTAGCACAAGGAGAACTTATGTTTCATGCAAGAAGTACATGTTATGAGTGCTTGGTGATTGAAAAAATTGATGAATTGGATCACATTATGCAACAAAGGATGATATTCATGAATGCATGTGATATTAAATACAAATAGAATGAGTATTTGTGGTGAAAATTTGTTTTCATTTCAGAATGAAACTCTAAAAATGCTTACCAATCTGGTTCGAAAGGGAATGAAAGCCTATGTAGTTCACATCATAGTTAAGCAGATATTATTGCATGTGATGCAAAAAGAGGGTATATCTGATGTTACTAAGAGGATTGCTCAATAGTTTTCCTAGAACGAGATTCTATTATGGTGACTTATGCCTCATGAAAGAGCTTAGTTAAAGAATGCAAGGATGGAAAGAGAGTTTTCACATGGATTTCTAGATGCGAGAAAATCCTCATTTAGATTTAATCATATAGCATAATCACCATGTTAATTAAATAAGATATGCAAGACAATAATCTAAAGGTGAGGATGATACTAATGATTTATGAAAGTGGCAGAACAAATGGAAGATTAAAAAAAAGTAACTATCTTTTAAAGAGAGAATTATTTAAGATTAACTTAAATAAGAAAATGATTCTTGGAAAATTAATCTTTTTTACCCTTTCTCAATTCAGCATTAAAAAAAAAGAATTAGTTTTTACTTAAGAAAGAAATGAGGGAGGGGTCAACTTTCTAAAGTTAAAATAATAGGAGGGAAAAATATCTATGTAAGAATATCAACTACATGATGTGGGATAAATGAAAAATGGGAAAAGGCCTATATTTATAGGCAAATTTGGATGCTAATTAGCAAAAAAAAAACCCTAAGATTAGGTGTATTCCTTAGTTTAGGCAAATTATAGGCATAAAAATCAACATTCGCGAGGAAAACAACTATATAGGCAATGTACTTAGCCTCTTAGATATTGGCATGTGTCCCAAGGCACCCTGGTGATGGCAGAAGAAAATCCACTTAAAGATGTTGGATTTAAGGTTTGAC
>CAOJBK014863491.1:0-10891 GCA_948294925.1 Codiaeum variegatum
TTCTTCAAATACAAACTTATCTTAAATTAACCCTTGTGAAGGGAGTGTGGAGTAGCTTCAAAGTCCAAAGTCATCCTCAAGTCTCAAATTCTCAAGTAAAGGAGCAAGAATCAATCATTCGGATAACCAATGAAAAGAGATTCAAGCTTCTTGAAGAGAATTGGAGAACAAGATTTTGGGAAATATGTCTCAAACTAGAAGCTTCACATTTGGTAGCTTAACGAAGGAGGGCAAGAGGTATTTTTGCTTCTAACCTTTCTTTGTTTAACTTGTGTTTTGCACACAATTGGTGAGAATATCCATGGTTGAAGTTATGGGTCCTTTCACAGATTTAATCATTAGTCAAAGAGTTTGATAAATGTCTAAAGCCTCTATGTCAAAAGAGTTTTGACATAGAATTGATTTTTCAAAGTGTTTGAAATTTCAAGTGATTTTGCCAAAAGAGTTTTGACAAAATGTATTTACTAAAATTCTAGGTTATGGCAAAGTTTCAAAGAGTTTGAATTATTTTCTAAGCTAGTTTTTTTGTTAAAATAGTATTAACAAAATATTATTTTTCAAAAAAGTTTTAAAAACTGGAATGCGAATCTTTTGGGGTTCGCCTTTCCCTTTCAAATCGCTTTCGTTGCGCAGCTCATTAACTTCACCCTTCACCTACTGGGGGTGCCAAATTGTGTGTTATATTATAACCATTAAGGTCACTCGGGTAGAGATAAATCAGTTCTTTAGTCCTTGGTCCAATAAAAGTAGTAGTTGGATCCCTCGTTCAATCTAGGTTAGAGTTTGTAATTTAACACATAAATAGAAATGAATCTAGGTTGGATCCCTTGGAGAGAACAGGTTTGGACTTGGGACTGAGATTATGAATTTGGGCTTAAGCCTTCGATCTAGAGACCTCTAAAGGCTAACATAGGACTCGAGGTGTTGGACCGAGTTAGGCCTTGATATTCACTCGGCCTGGGATCATGAATTTAGGTCTTCTGATGGGCTTGGACCGAGATTCTCGGCCAAGGGCCTGGGATGAGGGCCTCAGGTTTGGATTGGGGCCGTTATGCTCGGCCTAGAATGAAGGGGCTACATCCTTGGCCTTGGGCCGGGCCGACTTCTTAAGACTCGGCCAATGGACGAAAGTAATGTTTTACCTATGGGCCTGGGCTGATTCTCAGGTTTATCGACTTTGGTGACATAATGGCCTTCATTCTTAGGCTTAACTCCACTAGCGAACTTAGGAGGACATGCTTCTTACTCTTTAAGCTTTTGGATTAGAGTTGTTGTCATCAAAGTGATATATTTTTTTTTAAATTATAAAAATATTTAAAAATTTAATCACTTATTATATTAAATATAAATTTTATGTTAAAAGTTCTAACTTATTATTTTAAATAATTTTTAACTTAATTAAAATTTTTAAGTCAAAGTTATCAAATAAACTTAAAATGATTAAATACTTAAATTTGAATTTTAAATGTTGAGTAGAATTAAACTCAGTTATCAAATACCACCTTAGATTTTTATTTGGGCAAAAAAAATTCTACATATTTTCATTCATAAACTAGGTTTTCAAATTCGGACCGATTTTTGAACCGAAAAGACAGAGGGTCATGAGTTAAAAGTTCAACCAAGGTCGAACCGGTATTTAAAATAATATTTTATATTTTATTTATATATTAGAAAATTTTTTTATCTAATTATACAATAAATATGAATTTATCTAATTAAATAATTAATTGATTTTATCTAATTTTATCTAACTTTAATTATACACTAAGTATGAATTTATCTAATTAAATATTACTAAAATTAGATTTGTTAGGCCCTATTCTCTTTAACTTAAAAAAAGAAAGTTTATATTTATTAGGTCATATTCTCTTAACTTTAAAAAAAAATAAAAAATCAGTAAAAATAAATTTTAATAAATAAAAGTAAGTTCTAATCAGTAAAAATAAGTTCAATAAAAATCAGTTTTAATTGGTAAAAATCAATAAAATTTAAAAAAGTCTTAAAAATCAATTTTAATCAGTAAAAATAATTTCAGTTCAGTAAAAATCAGGTGAAGAGAACATGACATTAGTTAGATAATTAGTGAATATTAAAAAATTATGATAAATTTATTCATAAAGTGAAACTCAAATAATTTCACTTAAATTTATAAATTGAAAGTTGAAATAAAATACATAAGTTTAATTATTTTATAAAAAAAATAATAAAATACATTTTATTTTAAAGTAAATAGTTTAAAATAAATAAATAATTGTGACTATAAATAACAAGCAGTTCACTATCCTAGAAAAGAAAAATGTTTCATTTTTGTTAAGAGATTCTTTTCCCACATGAAAAAGTTAAAGATGTGGGGGTAGCATTGAAGTATATATATAACATGTTCTTACTCTTGTTTTTTACACCACATGGGTTTGCATTCACAATTAATAAAATTAAAACGATACCCCAAAACATAATTTGGCCGAAAAAATAGCTCAATAGATTGAAAAAATAGTAACAAATTGTGAAGTTCAATTTTAAAATTTTGATTGGTTCAATCGATAAAATTGTGACTAATTCAATGGATTTTGAGCCTGTTCAACAGTTTTTATCCAGTTTTATATTATAAAGGATTTGTAATGTAAATCATATTAGATTTTAGTTAGATTTTTTATTTTTCCGGTCAAATCGACCGCTTCTGTCTGGGTTTAAAAACATAGTTTGTAAAAAACTGTGTAATTATTTTCATTGAAAAAAAATAATTTATTTTCATATTAAAAAATTATGATGATATAATCGAAGTGATTAAATCAAAATAATAAATTATTTAAAATCCCATTTGATGGGTGCTCGAATGACTTGAAGATGGTAGAATAGTTAATGGGTGCTATATAGGTGACAATAGCAAAGTACCAAACACACCAAGCCAAGCTGAGTATGAGTTGAGTCATTTGGTAGTGACTAATTTCTACAAGTGGTGGAGAAGGTTCCGTGGGCTCCACTGTCAAATGCGGCGACGCAGCATAGCAATATAAAAAAGAAGATATTTAAAATATATAATTAAAAAAAAAAACAAATTCTCTGCTTATAATAATTTCTCACGTCCTTTTTCTTTTAAATAACTACTATATTTTCTTTTGGCAAAAACCCACTATATTTTATAAATTTTATAAATCCATCCCAACTCCATCCATGGTCTCCATGACTATAACGTCAACACTAAAAAGTCCATCTATTAGAAAGATTGAACTTAAGAATGACAGAGTATTTTAAAAGTATTTTCTTTTAAATAGGAAAACAAAGTTCATTTTCAAATAAGAAATTATCTTCATCTATCAAATAAGCAAGGAAATCACATAAAATTTAAGGAGAATTAAGATTGTTTCAAATTTGGAATCTAAGAAGAATTTCTATTAAAATATCAATTACAAATATCTATCAATTACAGGTATTCAGATAATATCTAAACTATGTTATTTTCTCCATAGATTTCTTCTTTAAAACTTTTACTAACTTAACCATCATAATGGTTATGAGATAAAAGGTCCATAGTTCTCTAACTTGTTTCTTTTTAATACAAACTCTCTATATAGAATCGTTGAAACAAATCTCATCAATTGGTACTTTCATCAAGAGCTTAATCACAAAAAGCTTTCTTAGACACCTTTACATATCACCACCTCGCTCACCACACCATGACAACATTCCTAGGAGGAATCCTCTCAATGGTAATCCTTCTAACGGTAATTTTCATAATTTCAATCAAGAGGATTAATGTATGGGAAACAATAACAACATGACAGCGTTACACATGGAAACAACAACAACAATAACTAGAAAACTCATGATGTAAAAGAGACAGGCATAAAACACCATGACCTCCCAAATTACCCAATTATGACATAGACTTTGCTAATAGACATCATGAAGAAATTATGAGAACTGAGATAGGGATTAGATCAATATGGAACCTCTTCTAATACTTCCATCCCTACGAGTGGAGGAAGAAGATTGAGAGTAGAAAATAAGATAATCAGAGAATGAGATACAGAAATTGAAAGGCTCAAAGAAGGTGCCTATTAGATAGAGAATCTAAAGATAGAAGGAACATGGCCGGATCAAAGCAAGAATCAAAGAAGTAATGAATGGATGTGGGGGTACGAGTCAACATTGTAGGTTTTAATATGATATTAAATTGTCCACTAGTATGTTCAATTTTAAAGGTTGCCTTCGCATATAATTTCAAGATGCCATCCCATATAGATTCCTATGATGGAAGTACCATATCAAAGTGTCATATCAACATGTCTAGTAAACTTATCAATGCAAGACTCATTAGGACGTTATTTTATGCAAGTTATTTACAACCACTCTGAAAGGAATAGCTCAAGACTAATATCAAACCCTTCCCCCTGTGTTTATAAGATCATTCTCCTAGTTGGCAAACCTTTTTCCAGCCAGATGCATAGCATCCATGCCTTATAAAAGACATTAGTTGACCTTTTTTATATACGAAATGATGGAGAAAATCTAAGAAAATATATAGATTGGTTCAACAGAGAGATGAATAAGGTGGACAAGGTAAGTAAGGACATTATTACATAATAATTCTGGAAAGAACTAGTGATTATGACCTCTAAAAAGAGCTCCCATATGATCTTTCTAACAATATGGAAGGGCCTATGGCAATTCTATAAAATCACATTAAATTTGATGATGGGCTAAGATGATTTGCAGGAAAATCATTTGGGAAAGAATAAGGAATCTAAAATTCTCAAAGGTAAGGATTCAGAGAAAGAACAAGTAGAATCAATAATCCATATAGATTGTATGGGACGAATTGGCCACCGAGACCTTTTGAGATATATTGGAGTAGGGGTTTCAAGACAAAGTCAAAGTACACTAAAATTCTAGTAGTGCTCAAGTGTTAATTTCGACAAGAATTAGGGTAAATATGTCAAGTAGCTAAGGAATATGAGTAAAGCCTTATTAGGGAGAAGGGTTAATTGTAAATATTTTAAATTTCATAAGGATCATAGACATGAAATGAATGAATGTTGGCATCTAAAAGAAGAAATTCAAAACCTCATACAAAGAGGGGTTCCTATGTTAGGAGGTTCTTTAATTAGGAAAAGGGTAAAGTAGGGAATGAAGATTTGTCAAAAGGGGAAGAGAGATAGGAACAATGATAAGAGGCAAAGGAAAAAGCCATTTGGAGAAATAAAAATGATATTTATAAGTAGTATAGGAGGAGATAGTTATGAGAAAAGGAAAAAATTGGTTAAAGAGATATTCTTAGTAACATTAGGAAAGAAAAGGCTTCAAAAGTTTAGACTTGACACATTCAATAAAGAAGATAATGGAGGCATTATCACCCTACATGATGATGCTCTAGTAATAGAATCAAGGTTAAGTAATTTTATAGTTAAAAGGATCTTAGTAAATGAAAAAAGCATGGTCAATTTAGTAATATAGGAAGCTTTTATGGAAATGTACTTTATAATTAAGGATTTAAAGCTGTTAGAAATCCTTTAAAGGGATTAGCTGAAAGCATAGTACTGGTGGAAGGATTAATCATTTTTAATATTGAACTCAATCAGGACCACTTACTAAAAAATCTAGTGGATGAGTTTATGATAGTAGATGTTCCTCTAGCACACAATGTAATACTTAGAATATTGTTCCTATCGAAGACCTATATTGTAACATGCATCATATACTCAACTATGGCGATCCTTAGGGAAAGGAGAATGATAATCAAGGATTCCCAAGATGCTATAAGGAAAGCCTAATATGATGTATTAAAAAGGGACTATTCAACCACAAGAACTGATTTTACAAATGACAAAAAGACATTGGCAAGAGAAGGTACAAAGGAAAAAAAAAAGCCAAAGCTGAAGGAAAGTATGAAAAGATGAAGATTAGAGAAGAAAAAATAAAGATGTAGATCAATATAGATTAATATGTAAACATAAAAAGAAGGGGTTAGATAAGTTCTTCAAGAGAAGTCAGATGCCTTTTCACGGAGGACTAAAGATCTTACCAAAGTAGATTGATCTATGATAACCCAAATCAGTCAAGCCAATAGTCCCAAGAAAGAGGAAACATTCACCTGAAAAATGAATCATCATGGCTGAAGAGATACATAAGCTATTAATAACAAAGATAATAAGATAAGTTCAATACTCAAAATGGTTGAAAAATGTGGTATTGGTCAAGAAGTCTAATGAAACCTACAAAATGTGTATTACTTTCACATAATTCAATAAAGATTGCCCTAAAAATAATTATCCTCTTTCTAATGTAGATCAACTCATTGATTCTACCGCAGGTCATGAGTTGTATTCTTTTGTAAACACAAATTTTGAGTATCATAAAACCTATATACACTGAGTTAATGAGGAAAAGTAGTTTTATCATAGATTGAGGTACCTTCTACTATATAATGGTACCTTTTGGATAAAAAAAATGTTGGAGCTATATATCTAAGGATAGTCGATAAAATAGTTCAGGATTGTATTCGTAAGAATGTAAAAGTGTATAAAGATGATATGATAATAAAGAGTAGAAATTTAAAGATCTCTCAAAAGATATATGATCTGTTCCACCAATCATAAAGGAATATAATCTAAAGCTAGCAAAATGTGTCTTCTTTGTCCCAATTGGTAAGTTTTTGGTATATATGGTATCTCAAAAGGAGATCAAAGCAAATCCAGATGAGATTAATGCAATTATTGACATGGATCCTTCTACAAAATAAAAAAGAAGTGTAAATTTTAAATAAAGGACAACATACCTGAGAGATTTGTTTCTTATTTAGCTATGAGATGTAGTCCTTTCTTTAAGGCAATCAAGGGATGCTAGAACATTAAATGGACAAAATAATATTAGAAGGATTTTTTAGAACTAAAAGATGTTTTTGATCTCCCCCACCACACTTCCCACTCCCTTTACTCAATAGAATAATCTTGAGGGAATATCTATAACAACCACTCTAAAAACTATAGCTGCTATTTTGGTACGAAAAGATGCTACAGAACAATATCCAATCTATTACATCAATAGATTTTTGCAAGACACATAGACTAGGGATTAAGAAGCATGGAAGTGTTGATGTAGTGATAACCCTTAAGGGTCTATATAAACTTGTTATTAAATATATAATAAGGTTGAACTTTCAAGTTACAAATAATAGGGCAGAGTATAAATAAGTACTTAATGGTTTATTTTTTGCCAAAGAAATTATGATGAACAATCTTTATAAGTACAATGACTAATAACTTCTAGTAAATAATCTAAGTGGAACCTTAGAAATAAAAGAAGACTAATTGAAAAGATATGTAAAACTAAGCTAGTAGATCTTTCAAGAGATGAAAAAGAAGGAAAATAATTGGGCAATCAAGCAAATAACTAGAGATTATAACAAAATAACATATGAGATGGCATAAATGATAGCTTCTAATGAATTGACAGGGATCAATGGAGTCAACATCAAAGTATAGTTTGCCCTAACTACCAAAATACCAAGTTTGATGGTATTTGACTTTCTTAGAAGTTAGATGGTACCAACCACCAAGTTCTTTGTTGATGGTAATCTTTCAAAAGATAGAAAGGAAGAAGATTAGATAGTGAACAATGTAAGAAATTATAGCTTGTATCAAAGGTGTTTATATAAAAGATTCAAAACTCATCCTTGATTAAGCTGTGTTAGTAGCAAAGATGGGTAGTATGTGTTAAAGAAGATACATAGAGGTATATGTGATGCATATTAAATGAAATCAAGTATAACAATAAACGAAATTCTATAAGGTTATTTTTTTTCCCAATAATCAAGAAAGATGACGAATAAATGGCTAATATGTAACAGATGTAAGGAACATGCATCGTTCACTTGCCAGCCATATAAGGAGATGAACTTAATAGGATCAACATAGACTTTCTAAGTTTTGAGGATAGATAAATTAGGTACATTCCTTTCCTTGATAAGGCAATCTAAGTTTTTAATTGTAGTTGTAGATCACTTCACTAAACGGATTGAAGCTAAACCCATGTCAAGAATTACTCAATAGAGCACAACCAACTTTTTATAGAAAGTGATCATATGCATATGTGAAATGCCACTGATAGCACTAACGGGTAATGGAAAATAATTTGATTGTAGGGATTTTAAAACTCCTTATTCAAGTTAGAAAATAAATTTTAGTTTATATTTATAGCTCATCCCTAGAAAAATGGACAAATTGAAGTCTCTAACAATAAATTTATTACATAGATTTAAAAAGAGGTAAGATCATAGCAAAGGAGCATAAGCTAAAGAGATACACAGTGTCTTGTGGATTTATTGAACCACTCCTAAAAGCACGTCTAGTAAAACACTATTCTCTTTAGCATTTGAAATTGAAGCAGTAATCCCAATAGAGACCAACTTCCACATTTTTATTTGGAGCATGATCAAAGAATAGATAAAAAAAAAAGGAACTTTAACTCAACTTGGATCTACTTGAGGATAAAAGAGATCAACCCTATAAGAAGATGGTAACATGCAAACAAATGATTTGCTAGATTTTATAATAAAAAAGTTATAAAGATGTTATTCCAAAAAGGCAATATGGTTTTCAAAAAGGTAAAAATCACTAAAGGAAACGCTAGCATTGGGAAGCTAAAATCAAACTAGGAAGGTCCTTACAGAAGAACCAAAGTGGTTGGACCAGGAGCTTACATACTGGAAGATTTGTATGGGAGAATCATACCTAGAACTTGGAACTCAAAAAACCTCAAAATCTTTATGAGCAATTTATTTTTAAATTTATGTTTAAGCTTTATATTTTAGTCAACATTTTGATTAATCTAGACAAATGATATTTTAGTACATTGAAAGAATTTTGCTCCAGATATCAATATTATTTTGCAAAATTTTTTTCTAATTTTAAGTTTACATAGGGTATAATCTAAATGTTACTAAAAGGAGATTGTTATGGGGTAGGCTAACTTAAAAGGAAGCCTCAAATCCCCTACCTATGATAATAAGATTTCCATGGGGAAGCTTAGTTTAAAAGGAGGCCCTATACCCTATCCATGATAATAAGATTTCCATGGGGAAGGTTGACTTAGAAAGAGGCTCAAGATCCCCATCAAAACTAAAGATTATCAAAGTATAACCTAGAATGAGGTCATAGTAATCTTAATTACTTATAAGAGATCGATAAGGAAAAAGATCACCTATAAGAACTCTTAAAATCCATTAAAAATAGTCATTATATATATATCAAGGCATTTGCTCAAACATTTATTGATACTTGAAGGTTTTATATATTTTATGTGCATAAAATATAAAAAATATACCATATGAAGAAGGGAAGATCGAGAGTTAGAAACAGAGGAAGATACTTTATAATTCTAAAACAGAAAAGTTTCAAAGTACAAAAAATAGAGGGAACTAAAATTACAAGTACAAAAAAAGTATAAACCAGATTATCATCATTTAGCAACATGATCCAAATCCCTTTGAATAAAATTAAGAGTAAGATCTTCTACAGATTAATCAACCAAAATGTCAACTAGAGGCAAACATCTTAAAGATTCATCAAGTTCAATCTGAAATTTTATTTCCTCAATAAATGATGCATTTGAAGTAAGATATTGGGCCTTAACTTCATTCTAAACTTTCTCTAGATATTATTGAAAGCCTTGGATAATGTTCACCATAGCTTCATTATGATACTTCTCCATAAGTTTTATGTTTGACTTTGCCCGACCTAAAAAACCCTCCATATGTTATCTAGTTTCATTAGTAGAAATAAGATATCCTTATAACTTTTGAATTTGAGAGATATATCCAAATTTTCATGCTCAACTTGCTAGTTCTGGCTTGAAGTTCTTTTGCTCCTCCTCTAAGGTTCACTTATTTGACTCTTTCATCTCAAAAATTAGCTTAGTCACCTTCTTATCAAACTCTACCTTTAGCTTGTTATAATTGACTTTAAGATATGATTCCTGGGGTTGGACTTTCTCCCTTACTGTGTACATGGCTACATGATACTAGAAAAAAAATAAAGGAGCATGAAGGATACAGTTATGGGATAATAAGAAATAATAATAACAATAATGCAAAAACATCACCTTTGTTGGCCTGCCATGGATTGAGTCTCTTAACTCATTCAAAGTCATTTGAGAATATTGTATTTTGTCAAATGGAAGCTCAATTACCCTCATAACCTTAAAGGGGTTAAAGGATTCTAGAAATAACCATAATCACCGAACTTTTTTTTTTTTACTGTTTCCCTAATGTTTAAGACTTGCTTCAGGGATAGGCTTGCTACGACATGATGAGAACTATTTCAGGATATGGTTTTTAGTGGTGTCATCGACTAATCTTTTATAGTTGATCGTAAGAGGATTAGAAGGACTTAGTATTACCAAGGTTAGATTAGAGCTAACAACCACTTTGGGAGAGTGGGGAAAAGGCTACTCCTTGTTTTGAGGGGGAGGAGGATCAAAATGAAACCTCATAAGTGATGATGAAAATACTGGTATTTACCTTATTTTTCTATTTATTCTTCTTCAGAAGGTAGGCAATGGCAAGTATCTCTCAAATAAAGGAAATGAAAGGTTAGAAATTAACTAATAATATGCATATACTAATGACAAGTGAAAAGAAAGCAAAGTATGAGGTGGTTGAAAATAGGTTTTATAGGATAACAAGATTGGTTAAAGGTATTTTAATTTCGAAAAAGGAAGAAGGGAGTTGTAGAAGACCTGTGCCCTATAAATAAATGTTTCTTTCTAGAAGGGATTCCTCATCGAATGTCTCTTTGAATTCTTTTGAAAAAGATTGAACTTTTCTATATCTTCATTTTCAAATGGGGAAATATCGATAGGGTGTTTTATGTGAATTAGAAAGGAGACTATTTTA
>CAOJBK014865311.1:0-14269 GCA_948294925.1 Codiaeum variegatum
TACTGCGCTAGAATTATTTTGTGTTTTTTTCCTTTTATTTTTTTGTTATATATATATATATATATATATATATATATATATATATATATATATATATATATATATATATATCAATGAAATATTCTTTTTTTTTTTTTTAATTTTAAAAAATGGGATAAAAGATGAGACCATAAAAATATTTTAATATTTTACGTCACATAACTTGTATGTATTCTTCCAATCTTTAGACTTCAGCTGGCTGCAAAATATACCATATACTGACAAATGTGGGACACATGTGTTCGTCGGCATTAAATTAATATCCAACAATACGTATTTCGTAGGTATATATAGTCTGCCACCAAATCATAATTCACTAGGGAAATGTATATAAATTGGAAAAAAAAAAATAAACTTATTTTAAAATTCACTATTTCATATTGTAGATTTAATTTTAATTTTTGGGCTAGCACTTGAAAATACAATATTTTCTTTCGGTTAACATTATCCAAAAAAAACTTTTCAAAAATTTTAAAAAAATATTTTTTAAGTTTGAAAGAAATATATTTCTTTAAGGGAGATTAGAAAATTTGATTTCATTAGTTTAAATAAAGAAAAATTAGTAAAAGTAAGAAATAAAATATATTTTCAAAGAAGTTGTATATAAAATAAACATGTTATTAAACTCGAAAAGTCCACTTCCTAGGAAATATATTTCTTAAGAAGTGTATTTTTTGAAAAATAAACTAAATGATTTCAAATAATTATTTTTTTGAAAAAAATTTGATAATTGCATTATTAATTTTTTTAATGCTTAAGACAAATTTATTAATTAAAAAGAGTCTAAAAGAACCTTGTTCCTAATACAAGCTAGAAGAGTAAAAGAAACTATAGACCAAGCATTAGAATGAGCCTCCCTAACTAAAACAGGAGATAAGACATTCGCTTGTCGCTTCACATGATTGATAAAATAATTCCTATCATGTAGAAAAACTAAATAATCCTCTGAAATGTTATGAAAATCAGAAACAACGCTAGAATAAAAGAAAAAAAAATCAGCAACAGATTTAGATCTACTTCAAAAGACATCTGATTATAACCAAAACTAGAAACACATGTCAAAACTTCAAGCAAACCAATTGCTTCAGCTAACCTTTGCAACAATCTTCAAGGATTTAGATGCAATGAAATACTCAAGCTCGCCTCAGATAATTATGCCAATGCCAATATAATCTAAATTTGGGAGAATATTGGAAACAACGTTACATTTAAACTTAGTTGGTTCATGAGTTATCCACTTTGAACAATCATTTTTGTTGTGTGGCTTCTTCATTTTGCAGAACATGTTCATAAGTTAGGACGTCGTCGTATGCCTATTGTTGGCCGCTCGTGTTTGTTGTTGAAAGGGTGTCACGGTGGAACTGTTAGACGCTTGAGTTGGATGATGAAACGATGCCACTTCAATGTTGATAGAAGCAAATGCATTGGAAGCTTGAAGTGGCATCATCTCATGTATGCTGGAGATATGCTTAGCATGAGGCACACTAGTTGGCATAGTACTCATGACATCTATATTGCTAGAAAAGTTATCCCTCTCTCCAAATGTAACAGGTTCACACCTTGAATTATTTTGCACGCACAATCCCATCTGTGGCTGGACGGATAAAATTGCTTGACTAGGTTAAGGATGAAATGGTTGGGAACATGTCTGTACAATAGATAAACAATGGGGTTCTTTTTTCCATTTTCCAATCTCTATAGAACTGAAGGCATAAATAAGTAGTTGTTCAAGCATCAATTGATATTTATGACCAAAGTTTCTCATTCTTATGTCTCTAAATAGTCCAAAATAATAAGATAAACCTACAAACAAAATCTGTAGGTTTTTGTATAATTAAATCAAGTAACCAATAATGAAACTGTTGTGTACCTTGTTGTGTCATGTCTAATCCAAGTTCCCTATAAAAACTCTCAACATACCCAAACAAAAACATGGTAATGATGCTCAACTCCCTCCCCAAAATGAACACATTTTATATGAACACTCAAACCCCAACCCAACAATTTCATTCTTATAGGAAGAATATACCTATAAACTCTCCAAGCAAACAATAAGATTTTTGGAGGTAACTATAATCTCCATAGCGTTCCCTACCCCTCACTCCCCATACCCTCCATCTCCTTTAGTATTATATCCCTTAACACTCTATACCCAGATTTTAAACTATACTCCCCATCTTTTGTAAAGTGCCACAACAAAATATCCCTCTTATCTCTCTTAGGAATGTACATGTTTGAAATATTCCTAGCATTCTCATCATTAAATAAGCTCTCTACTAAATCTCTTTTCAAAATACCATTCTCTTGATAAATGACCTCACGCACTCTCATATCCTCATGTCCTTCTATACTCTCTCCACCCACTCTAAAAAATTATTCTCTAACCAATGATCACACAAATCCGAATAGATTCCCTATCCCCCAATCTCCAAGGTCGACCTAATAAGAGAACATCAAGAGTAGTTCAATTATTTTGCCAAATAAAATTAGGATTACTACCCAACTTAGACTTTAAAAAACCCTATGTAGGAAAATATCTTATCTTTTTAAGACTAAGCACCAAATAATTTGGACTCCTTATAATATGTCATCCTTGTTTGGCCAAGAAATCTAGATTGAAAATCCCTAAATCCCAACCCACCCTCTTATTTCCTATCACACATCTTATCCTCCTCCCTTATGACCTGAATCCCACCAGAATGTATTCATCATCCTTTTTAACTCCTCCCACACCCCTACAAGTAATAAAAAAAAACACTCATACAATAGCTCGAAATGGCTTGAACTATTGATTTTAATAACACCTTCTTACCTGCTCTAGACAATAACTTATTTTCTAACTTTGGAATGTAACCCACATTTTAACCTTTAGAAACCTAAACACTACCCTCTTAGACCTAACCACCAAGGATGGTAAACTTAAATATTTACTTAAATCTAAAGCTTCCTTCACTCCTAACACTTATTTGAACTCCTCCTGCTTGTCTATCCTAACATTTGAACTAAACATAATCCCATACTTGTTCAAGTTCACATCCTAACTTGACATATCCTTATAAAGGTTAAGAACACTTTGAATTGCAATCACCTCCTATTTAGCTTTGAAAAATAAGAAACTATCATCGGTAAAAGATAAGTGAGATATGCTAGGCACTCTCCTAAAAACCCTACAACCCATAATTTTCTTTTCAATCTTTATTATCCTTAACATACTAGGCAAAGCCTCAGCACACAAGATAAAAAGATAAAACGATAAGGGGTTCCCTTGCCTATGACCTCTACTAGGTTTGATTAGACTTGCCTCATTCCCATTAATAAGACTTGTATAGTTAACAATTGTTACACACAACATCATTAACCTAGTCCACTTATCATCAAAACCCACCTCCTTTATAAATTTTTCTAAAAAATCCCACCTAACTCTATCATAGGCTTTACTAATGTCAAGTTTCAAAGCAACCTCCCATTGTTTGCCCCTATTACGCCTTTTCATAAAATTCAACACGTCACCAACAAGAATAATGTTATTAGTTATTACCTTACCTAGAACAAAAGTTGACTGGCTTTCATGAATAATTATAGGAAAGATAATTTTCACTAATATGCTAAAACCTTAGTGACTATCTTATAAACATCATTACAAAGAGAAATATGTCTAAAATCTCTCATGTTAGAAGGATTCTCACATTTAGGAATCAAAACTGCTAAAGTGTTATTTAATGATAATGGGAAAAAGTAAGAATTAAGCCATGACATACCTATTTTGAAGATCTCCTCCCCAACATGTCTTCAGCGAGTCTGAAAAAAGCTCGGGTTAAGGCCATCAAGTCTTGTCGCTTTGTCCCTCTGTATCTATTTTATGGATTTATCAAACTCTTCTTTGCTGAAAGGAGTTTTTAACATGTCATTGTCTTCTCTTGCCACTTTAGTGCCTAAGCGCATCAACACTGAGACTTTTGCCCGACTCATTAAAAAGATCAGCAAAATAGCTTCCCACAACATTACACCCAAATCATCCTCTACCCGAACACTTGATTCATTATTAAGAAAAATAATTTGATTTGGCTTCTTCAGTATAGTTATAGAATCATGAAACAAATTCATATTTACATCTCTATCTCTTAGCCAAAAAGTCTTCACCTTCTATCTAAAATTCCTTTCTTCTAGATCGAATAAATAGGACAATTGTATTCTTTCAGTAGCTTGATGCTCATCATCATCATCCCTCAACAATGTCAGACTTCATTTACCATCATCTATTTACTTCCTAAATTTATACATAAACCATTTACTCCATAATTTCATTTTTTTAACACACCAATCTAATCTATCCACACATAACAACCCATTAGATTCTTCCTAGCATGTTGGAAAATTCGACATGTATTCCTCCTCCTTTATCCATAATGTTTCAAACCAGAACTTGTAATGTTTGTTGAAGCCATTTTCACATTAGTTTCCAGCATGAACGGTGAATGATCTCTACATGAAGTAATACTATTTGACAGTTTATGATTTGGAAACATCTTAAACTATGAACTCAAAGAAAAACCCCTATCTAACTTTTCTCAAACCCAAAAAGGAGTTGCTCTACTCTTTTCCTATGTAAAGTTATAACCTTGCAGCTCAATCTCACTAAGATAACAATCTGTAATAGCCTCTTGAGAACCTATATACCTCCATCCCAAATAATCAACTCCTCCACATCTATCATCACTATTCAAAAGTTCGTTAAAATCACCACATATACACTATGAAAATGTACTGAGATTATGCAATGTTTGAATTAAATCCCATGAATCCGTATGACTATCTGAATACAGAATTCCATAAAATCCTATCCATCTCCACTCAATTTCATCACTTTCATGTACCACTATGACATATGATGTTAAGAGAATCCTAATAATGAATATCTAATAGGATCCTTCCACAAAAGTACAATTCCCCTATTTCGACCTTGCCTATTCACTACAATCTTCCCTTTAAATTGGAGCCGAACTGAAATTTCTGCTATCTTTGCCTCATAAGCTATGGTTTCATTTTAAAAAAAAAAATCAAATTTGGCTTGTACATTCGAACTAGGTCACATAAATTTTGAATTGCTTGCGGTTTGTCCAACTCGCGATAGTTCCAAATTAAAATAATCATAATGCTCGATGAGTTTGATCATCATACCTCGTTGTTTCAAAATTATAAGAAGAGTTATTATCCTACTTGCACGAAGAAGATGAGGCTTCTGTATTTTGAAGAGAATTATCTAAGTTAACTGTTGTTGATAAATCAATATTCAATAAATTGATTTTATGTTGTTCCTCTGTTAGACAACGCCATTTATTAATTTCCTGAAGTTCCAGCTCATTTATCTCACTTTCGGGGCCCATATCATTCTCACTGGATCTTATTGAGATACCATATTAGCACTTGAATTGGACTTATCTTTATTTCCTAAAAAAACTATAATTTCCTTCCTATGCATGCTAGTTTTCATGACAAACCAATTTCCCTTATCAAATATGCAAATCACACTAAGAATGGGTAATCCCTTAATCCTATCCCTAATTCTACATAAATTCAAATATGAATTTAATGGTTCCTCTTTCTCATTCTTAAGCCACCGATCATCATCACCATTGATGCCTACCTCCTTCTTCATTTAACCAATTCCCCCACCCCCCTTTAAACTGATGAATATGCTTTTGACATATCAGAATTATGGAACTTCTCTATGTGGCCAAGTAACCCATAAGCGAACTAGAACACCAATAACCTCTCATACTTAAAATGGACTGTTGAACTATCATTGTTCCTCTTCATAAACTATTTCCATCTTCTAAGAAGGATACAAATATCTATTTCACCCTAATCCTCATATAAGTTTTCCATGGTCCTAAATTATTCTCTGCATCATAATTTACAAAGGTACCAATAAAATTTCCCAACTGCATACCCACCCTCTCAGACATATACCATATAGGCATGTCATGTACACGCACCCATATATTTATGAAATAAAGTTTCTCCTTTTGGGGAACCTCCTTTGCCTTAATCTTATATAATTGTAATAAGGAGTTATCACAAGTTCATGGTGCATTGTCAATTACCCTATTCAAATCCAAATCCTGAAAGAACTTGAGTACATACATGCCATCAAACAAATCAATGACAAACAATCCCTTGTTTGGCCTCCATAGGCTTGATAAGCTCCTCTTCATTATTGTGAAATTCATTGGACAACCTGAAAAGAAATGATCAATATAACATAGTGATGAGCTTAGTCATAACACCTGCAAGTGCACGGGGTCGTATCAAATAGTAAAATCTACAAGTCCCGATATTGTTCTCCTAATGGATTTTTTGGTTTAATTGATCAAGCACTAACTCAATCTCTTAATCTATTGTCAAGCTCATAATAATCGTTGGATTTATGAACTAATTTTTAACTAATGTAAACTTTAAAAACTCAACTTGTGCTTAATAAAATTCTAAAGAAATTGAAAATCAATTCTGGAAATTAACTATGAATTAAAGCATCTACCTAGATTTTGACTCGTATTAACTTAAATTGTAGTTCAATAAACAAACCAATAAATATGTCAATTAATCATCAAGTGAGATTTTCACAAAACTAGGTTTAAATCTTTCTCAAGTAATTAAATCCCTAATTTCTAAGTAATAAGAAGGGAATCTCTTCTCAATCCTATTTAATTAGAAATAACATGAAGAATTAATGAAAAAATATAAAACCCTTGGTGTCTGTGCTTCTATCTCTAGCAAACACAACAAACCTATTAAGCTTTTGAATGTTCTAAGTTTAAACTTTCTATCTCTAGTAAAGCATAAACAACACAAATCAAGAACAAGCATGCTATTGTCATTGATTTATAGAAAATAAATATCAAAAGCTAAACTTGATGGAAAAACCTAAACATTCATTGAATAAAAATGTTGATCAATCCATACGATCGAGTAATACTCGTCTAATCTAGGCACACAAGTATGTTTAGCTCATAATCAAAGTAAAAGAATAAGAAAAATAGAAAAAAGTATAGAAATCCATGGAACCCATGAAGACCTAATGAGATTTCAGCCAAATCCTTGTAATTCTTGCTCTAATTTGAGATGATGATTCATAATTCACCCTTAAAAAACCTTCATTGATATCTTTTTCTAAGATTCTCTACTCTATTCTATGGTTTCTAGAGCCCTAAATGAATTTGAATGAAGTTAGGCAAGAGTTTTGGCAAGAGTCCCTTTTAATATGAAAGTTCCAGCTCTTTTATAGGTGTCAAAGTGCTGTCACGGGCGGCTCTCATGGCTCGTACCATTTCCCCTGACAGACCTTCGTGAGATTTTCCCTTGGATTGAGAAGCAGTATGCTCTCACGGTCCTTGTCACGGCATGTGACAGGGCCCATGAGAAGCTATTGTTTCTCTGCATCATTTCTCTAGCTTCTCCCATGGTCTGTCTCCTCTCTGTCATGGCCTGTACCACCGGCCGTGACAGACTACTGCCATGCAATCTCAAGAATTCTCACGGGTTGTCTCACAGGCAGTGAGGTAGCCTTGAGACTTGATTTATTATTCTATTTTTGTGCATTTTCTTCTCCTTTCGTGCCCAAACATGTAATTGATTACTTAAAAATGACTGAAAACACTAGAACAAACACATTAAATTCAATTTAACAAGTAAAATTCAGCAAGAATATGGGGTAAAATAGTGTATAATTTGCTAGTTATCACATAGACTGAAATCTTTTTACTATAAGTTAGTCCCTTCTTCATAAAGTAACATATCTTCATATTCATCTTTGATAGTCGATTTCTCCATATCCTGATCCATCACTTCCATTATGTTTCAAGTGCACCACTCATTTTGTGTTTACACTCTTGCTCAAATAGAGAGACTTCCATAACCCAACAAAAAAAATATACATAGATAATTGTGTTATTAATTTTATTATAAGTATTTAAGCAAATTCATAAAGTAAAAAAAAAAAAAATTCTAAGTTAGTGTTGTTGAAATTTAAAAATGAAATGATATAGTAAATGTTTTAAGTCAATCTTATTTTTTTTCCTTACAAATTCAAATGAAATATAATTTCTAATTTAATTATAAAGCAAAATTACAATATAATTATATTTGACTAAAATTTAAAAAATGAAATTAAAACTATAAAAGATTAAAATGGTGTATTCAATTAAAGCATTTTATTAAGAGCTTGATGAGTTGTTGGAGAAAGTAAAGATTTATTGGAAGCAATAATCAAGGTGTAACTGGCTAAGGAATAAAGATAAAAACATATAGTACTTTCATATTGTGGCCACTTAAAGACGTCGAATGAACACAGTGTAGGGATTGTTCAATGACAATGATGAATGGGTCTCTAACCCAATTGGTATGGCATAGATAGCATATTAGTATTTTGAGGCTTTGTTTATGTCTAATGGTTATATTCTTGACTACAATAGCGCACATGCTATAACAAGACATGTTACTAGTAAGCAAAATCAAAGTTTGCTTAAGCCTTTTCAAGCTTGTGAGATTAGGGAGGCTTTAGCAGCTATGGATCCAAATAAAGCTCTGAGTCCATATGGTCTAACTGGTGGTTTTTTTTTTCAAATTATTGTGATGTAGTTGGAGGGCTTGTCACTACTCTTTTCTTAGATATTATGAATGTTAGAGAGTTCCTAGAAGTTTTAATCATACAAATATTGTACTAATCCTAAGATCAAGAATCCAGTTAGAATGACTAATGTAAGGCCTAGTAGTCTGTGTAATGTGATCTACAAGTTGATATCTAAAGTGCTAGTTAATATAATGAAAAATGTTCTACCTTGTCTGGTATTTGAGAACCAAAGTGCATTTGTTCTTAGCTGGTTGATAATAGATAATATTTTATTGGGTTTTGAGGTCTTTCATTTTTTAAAGACCATTGCTTTTAGTGTGGAAGGAAAGTGGCCATAAAGTTTGATATGTTTCAAGCATATG
This sequence comes from Codiaeum variegatum, assembly GCA_948294925.1. Classification (NCBI taxonomy): domain Eukaryota; kingdom Viridiplantae; phylum Streptophyta; class Magnoliopsida; order Malpighiales; family Euphorbiaceae; genus Codiaeum; species Codiaeum variegatum. The sequence goes on from CAOJBK014865311.1 coordinate 9,031, forward strand.
GCAGGTTGGAATGTGGATTTATCAAGTATACTATACAGAAGATGGGGTTTATAAAGTGATGGGTAAATTTAGTTATGAAGTGTGTTAGAATGGTATCATACTCAATAATGCTGAATGGGGCTATAGTGGGAGATGTGAATCAAACCAGAGGTGTGAGACATGGAGACCCCCTATTTCCTTATCTATTTATTTTATTTATAGAAGTCTTATATGGGTTGTTACTTAATTCTTATAGTTAGGCTCACATTATAGGTATCCAATTAGCGGAATAAGCACTTGTTTTATCTCTCTCTCTTTTTTACAGATGATTGCTTAATTTTTACCAAAGCTAATCCTCAAGAAAAAGAGACCATTAATGTTACTCTATAAGTTTACAAAGCAACATCTAAGCAACTAGTGAACCCTGTGAAGTCCGACACTCTTTTTGCATCTTCAATGAGTCCAAGTAGGCAGAAGACTTTCCTATAAGTAATGGGAATTAGCAACTCCACATTTGAGGGATCTTACCTTGGTGTTCCTTCAATCCTTGAAAGATCGAAGCAAATGACTTTTACCTTTTTAGAGGATAAATTTAAGAAAAAGTTGCCATCTTGGAAGGGAAAATTATTATCAATGGCTGGTCAAGAAGTCATGGTGAAAGTGGTCCTGCAAGCTTTACCTACTTTCACCATGAGTGTATTTCAAATTTTGATCTCTATAGTGGATGGATTATAGAAGATCATGAATAACTTATTTTAGGGTAGAGTGGATGGAGGATGAAAGAGTGTGCAATGGGCATCTTGGGATAAAATGTGTGTTTCAAAAAGTCACGAGGGATTGGGATTTCATAACCTTAAGCATTTCAACTTAGCGATGCTAGCAAAACATGTTTGGTGTTTGCTGTCTAATGTTTATATGCTAACTACTAAATTACTGAAAGCCAAATATTATCCATTTATTAGTATTTTGCAAGTAGTGGCCCCAATGAATGCTTGCTATGTTTGGAAATGTATTTTGGTTGCCATACTAATGTTTTATAATGGCCTTATTTAGAGGATTGGAAATGGTTCTTCTTTGAACATCTAGGATGACAAATGGAAACCTTAGCCATACTTGTTTTAGTTGATTACCACATAGCCTACTAATTGTAAATATCAGTGTGTTGGTGAGCTCATTGAAAATCAACAATGGAGAGTTTGGGTGATTGATGAGCTATTTGTTGGAAGGGATGTAGCAATTATCAAGTCAATTACCTTGCCTATGACATCTAAAGATGGCTTTTGCAGTTTTTTTTTCAAATAAGGGGCTATATATTGTTAAGTCAGAATACTGCGCAAATATGAAAGAAGAGAGAAGACAATGGCCTTCAATAAGTGTTGCTAATGAGCTTTGGAGTTTAATTTGGAAGTTGAACCTGCCATCTAGACAAAACTGCCATTAATGATCCAAGTGTTGGTTGGTCAACATTGATAAAGTTTCAGCAGAGAGACATGATCATAATCATGGAAAAGATAAATGTCAATCTTTATATCATTTTTACATAATAAGCATAATTAATCAATATTGCATCTTTTATTTTAGTAGGGATAAAACCTTTCAATAACTTCTAAAGAAGTAATTTATAACACTCTGGAGAAGAGATAACCCATATCTCCTTTTAAATACAAGATAAGTTGGTTGAAGGTGAAGGAGACTAAGTGTGTTCTTGGGATATCGCAAACGAATACCTAGACCAAATCATATAACAACTATCTTTTGTGTAATACTAACTGTTGTCCTAATAATGGACACCAAGAGGGGGGATGAATTAGTGTCTTAAAACTTTTTAATAAAAAACACCAATCTTAAATCTTAAATCTTTTCTCAATTCAATATAAGTGATATAGCAAAGATAAAATGAAATAAATTTAGATTTTATGAAAAACCAAGTTTTAAACCACCAATTCTAAACCAAAATAAAGTAATATATATATAGTAATAAGTAAAAGAGAGAGAGAGAGAGAGAGAGAGAGAGAGAGAGAGAGAGAGAGATAGAAATTGCTCGAGATTTATAGTGGTTCAGAGACTCTTTCTCCTCCTTCTACTTTCTCAATCTACTGATTGAGGTTCCACTAATCTCAAATGAAGCTTTTAAGCGTCTAGTTCTCTGGGATTTTGCCCAAATTACAAATATGAGCTTACAACTCCAATACAAGGTTTTTCAAGAGATTGTAAAGGTTTTTAAGTCAAAAGACTTGGTTTACAATGCTAGGTTAAAGATTTACAATGAGAATCCTGGCACAAGTTTTCTTAAACTGAAAGGATTACAATGATTGAATAAGAAGTTTAAGAAAACAATAGAGTATGAGAAAGAATAGGCTAAAAGCACAAGAAAATTATTCAGAAAGCAATAGAATAGTTCTCTTCTTAGCCAACTTTGCTTCTAATGCATCCTTTTATACTTTAGCCTTATTGGAGTTAAAATGGTGCTTCTAACGTTCATATAGTACCAATGATATCATCTCCAATAGTATAAAAAAATCTGTCAGAGTGATACCATACAATCGTATGGTCCTTGATTATTCGGTCGTATGAAGTTGGTGAGTTTGAATTGAATATAGTCATTGGAGCAATACAGTCGTATGGTGCTTGACCTGAAATTGCCAAACCCTACGGATCTACTATACCATTATATGGTCTCTTTTCCATACAGGTGTATGACTTGGTCCATACGGTCGTATGGGTAACTTCCATACGGTTGTAAGCTAACATTTTCCTGTAAAATCTTAACACTTTATTTTCAAAGGTTTTTTTTAGTTCAATCAAAGTGTTTATACATATATACTAAGCACCATAAACAGTAATAGGCACCAATTGTACTTCTCATACTTATTCATTAATAAAATATAAGTTTTTGAATCATTATAAAAAATTGAATTAACTAGACTAACGATTTTGGAATCATCAAAATATGGAGGACAATACTAATCTAGGATATCATCTTCATTACCCTGCCTTAGAGGAATTAAAGAAATAATCTCAGTGTTATATGGATAAAAATATCTAAAATAAGTTGCAAAATCCTTTTTCTATTTATAATTACTTAAGCCATAATCTCAAATTAGATTGTTGGATTTAGGAGTAACAACCTTAAATAAAGCTAGTGAAGGAGGCCATAAATCCTACTGAATAAAGACTTGATCACTTGCATCAATAAATCAACAAAGGGCATTATAAAGTATGGGAATAACTATTTTAAGGATCTTTCAACAACAACTGGATTGCCAAACATTCGATGCTTTCATGATTTTAGTATTTGAGAAGTATTTAGCTTTAAAGACTTTAACCATTAGCCAACATACACCAACACTAGATTGAAAAGAATCCTAACACATCTTTTTCCTTGGAGAAATAGAACTTATTCCATGAAGACCAATAAGTATAGACTATAATTCCTTGAGTAGAACCACTTCAAAAGGAGTTCATTATTTTTTGAACTTGTTAACTGTAGATTGTGGCAACTAATATACATTTATTATAGAGGAAAGGCTTGAATTACTTATTATCCTTCATATTATTTATGATTCCATAACCATATTTAAGTTGTACCATTTTAAACATATAATCTTGTTAGAACATATTTTTTTTAACTAAGTTTTTTTGCAAGGTTAAAATACAAGGACTTTGGATAATTTACATTGCCATTTGACAAGCTTAGAAATGGCTATGTAAGCTCTGCCACACTGTCATTTGAAGAACCCCCACACTACTATTTAAAAGTGTCATTTAACATAGATTCATGTTTTTCACATAGCCATTTGGTAATATAAGAAACGTCAACATCATACGGTCATTTGATACATACTCTCCCAGCCATTTAAAAATGCAAATTTACATAGAAACATTGAAGAATCATCAAGTTTTCACACAATCATTTATTAAGCAAAGAAATGAATGTAAAGTAGTTCCCATAGTTGTTTGGACTTAATGCAAATGACTATGTAATCTAAAGCACAAATTTATTGAAATCAAGGCTTTCGAAACAACCATTTGGTCAAGGCTCACACAATCTTTTGGACTTAATGTAAACAAATATGTGATTTAAAGCACCAATTTATGGAAATCATGCCTTTTGATACAACTGTTTGGACAAGGCTCACACAACATTTGAAATGGTCCCTGGTAAATTTTTTATATCCACTGAAGATGCCATCACACTAAGTTTTTGAACATTTGAGAGGGAAATTGAACGCTATCTTTCATCATATATAAGCACTACTTCTTTAGAGGATTGAGGAAACTTGTTATAATATACATTGAGCAAATCTCTAGCTAAAGAGTTCAAAATTAGATCTTGCAACCTTAAATCTCTATTTTATAAGAAAAATTTTGTTCTTCGTTGTTATTCTCAAAGTTCTTAGACAGATTAGCTACTTTTCTCATTTCAAACCATTGTCTAGCTTTTGTAACCTTGTAACAAGTCTATTAAAGGCTTGGAAACTTGTAAAATCTCTTCAGATTCCTTATAATTTGGGTTGTATCCTAGTTAAAGTGTAAGGGGGAAAATCCAATTAAAATAGGAGCTTGGAGTCTCTGGTTAAAGATAGTGGAGCCTCAATCCGTTGGTGATTGAGAGAGTGGACATATGAGAAAGGCTTTGCTCCGAACCACTATAAAAATAGTAAGCATTTATATCCATATCTCTTTATATTTACTTAGCTGTTATTGTGTATTCTACTTTTCATATTGATGTACTAGTTGTTGGGGTTGTATGCCCTAGAGTATGTACATTGTGTATATATTTGTAATCTGAATTCCATTTATGGCTTAATATATATATACGTTTTTATTTAATGATTGATTTCATTTCAGTGCATTACGTATATATGTTCCTTAAGTTCTATGTAAAAGAATCTATTCTTAAAGTGTTTGGGAATATGGAGACAGATTCTTTTTGTCATAAACTTTAAAGTAAGTTCATGGTCGTAGGATTATTGGTAGGAACGTCAATGATCCGGAAAGAACGTCACCTCTGTTGTCATCCATGACAAGTATGAGATACTTGTTGGTATAGAGGTAGTGAGTCTCACACTACAGATATGTGATGTTGTGACAGCACGTGGACACTCATGAGATGAGTAAGTCGAACAGTGACGTTAGATGATAGACACATGGGTTTTATTCACCAGTCAATGTCTGATCATCTAGATTATAATTGTGCATATAACCCTTTGACTTGAGGGGACATGTTATTTAACATATTGGTGGCTATGGTTTGTTA
>CAOJBK014865570.1:0-12250 GCA_948294925.1 Codiaeum variegatum
TCTGAGCCTTCTACTTCCTTCTCCCACTCTCTCATCCATGGATGGTATCTCTAGCATGAATCTGACCCCACCTCTTCCTTCTGTGGGTCTAATCGATAGTTCTCTTCCTTCCTCTACACTGGTGAGGGTGTTGAAGTTCAATCTTCTGCTCAATGCGGGAGGATCGTTAGCCCCTTAAGCTAGTAGGTTGGGTGTTGGATTTGGTTGGAGCTGTGGGAGTAAATGGATAAGATTAGTGACTAGGTTTTGTAAGGTAGCCACTAAATCTGGTGTTGTAAGGGGCTAAACAGGCTGTAAGGCTAGAGTTAAAGAGCTTGGAATTTTAGGCTGCCCCATTAAGCTTTGGAGAGTCTGTAGGGAGGCGGCTAGATTAGTCCAGGACGCTTCTGGGATATGATTATTTACAGGTGTAGTTGTTGTTTGATTTGGTTGGTGGGCAGAGGATTTTCCTCCCCATTACGGGTTTCATCGTGGGTAGGTTCCATCTTGAGATCTTTCAGTGTAGATTTTAAGAAATAATAGGAGAAAGAACCACCGATGTGATGATTCTTAGGGAAAAGAAGAGAAAGGATTGGTGAGAAAACTCTGCGTTTTCCACAGACGGTGCCAAATGATGTGTGATGTGCTTTCATGTAATTTGAATGAAACTCTTCTAGTTTGGTTAAGTCCACCTGCAAAACAAAAAGATGATCAAAGTTGGCCGAACGCATGTCCGGCGAAAATCCTCTGACCGTCAAGTTAGTATCTAGAGAGGAGTTTAGCAATTGCTCTCAGAAATGAAATTGTGGCTTTTGGGGTGTGAATTTCCACTTACATGAAAGAGGCATTTTGAAGGCTATATATAGGGTTGAGTCCCTATAACTAGACACGTGTTCACTTAGGGTAGGCTATCAAGTACCTTTGATGGGACTGTGACATGTCCAGAGTGTTGGTGACTGATGTAGTTAGCTGTGTCTGTCAGACGGCTGAACCCCGAAGGCTAATAGATCAAACTTCTTAAAGGTTCGGGGGCTCGGAAGTAGCTGGTGCACTTGTAAGGTTCGGACCAAACCCGAACCTTTAGTTGATGTCGAACTCGGCTGATGTAGGGCTGTATCACTAGTCATCCAAATTAGCTTTAAATTTGGCTTCTACCATTGGTGGCCTTTGCTTTCTTTTTAATTACTTTTCTCTTTCTTTTTAATGAGCTTATATTTTTTTTTTTTGAATTATTAGGTTATGATAAGGTCATTTATTTGTTTTTTGATTGTATGATTATGGTGTTCTTTTTAATTTTTTTTAGATTATCGAGCGAGTGAGTTTATGATTTATTTTTAACTAGTCCTTCTTTATCACTCACCTATTGGACTCAAACTCAGACTTTGAGAAGGTTTGGAAGATTACTTATCATCTAAACAATACTCATATTTGATATGTGATATACATTTTTCATATATGAAATGTGACACAGAATTCAACCAATAATTTGCAGGTATAGTCTAGAATAACGAATAATGGATTAAGATAGAGATATAACATGTGATTAAAATAATAAGTTCAATAAAATATTAAAATATATAAAAAAGGATTAAATGTTAAGTTGTCCATCATTAATGGGAAGGCTAAACAAGTTGGTAGTTAGGAGAAATTTTGTTCCAATATTTCCCTCTTTGATATGTGATATGGGTCTAATCAGAACACATAGGGTTCAAAGCCCATAGATCTTGAGAGAATGGCCCATGAAGGCTTTGAGGTCACTGGGCACAAGCTTGGAGTTTTAAAGAGGGGTCTTCGGGATGATTTATCCCGTAGAGACCCTTTGGATATGAGACTCACAACATACAAATATAGAGAATATTCTCAGAGAAACGTGTCCAATTCTCACTTAGGAACCACTTCTGTACATCCACCAGGAGCCTACATGTGGCCCTCTCTCAGCACGCCAAGTGTCCATCTTGGGAAATCCCACAAGGACTATAAATACCTCATTGTTGCACACATTTTAAGGTATGTGATACTCATCCCAAACTCTAAAGCCCTAATCTGTTTTAAGGGCTCTAGGGAGCCTAAGGCATTGTTCAATCCTCAATCTAACTTGGGTGTCAGAGGGGCTTTGCCAGACCAAAGGCCTGACCCTCTAAGCTCATGTTTGTTCATAGTGCAGTCCCTTTAAGTTCAAGGTTCAATCTAGTTCAATCCAAACTTAAAGAGATCAGAAGTTGTTAGGTATGAGTCCTACCAAATTAGCGACGTCTGTGGGGAATCGATTTGAAAGTTTTTTATGATCTCAAACAACTTTTTTCTCTTATGTCTTTGAGGATAGTCACATTGACTTTCCTTTCTTATTCAAGAGCTTTCACTATTCAAAAACTCTAAGCATGGACGACCCTCAAGGTTAGAAATGCCACTAATGCTTCATCAAGCCATAACCCTCTCAAGGTTAGAAAGATGGTGAAGCAAGATATGGAAGAGTTAAGGGGAAAGAAGAATTTTGGAGATATAGACTTAACAATCAAGCTAAGGTCTTCATACATAAGGAATGTAGCCGAATACTAGATGCCTAGCAAGGTTAAACCTCCTAACATCAATAACTACACCGAATCCACAGATCCAAAAGCCCATGTCTTGAACTACAAGCATGAAGTCGAGTTGCAAACTAGGGATGATGAAGCACTTGGTGGGGCTTTCTAGGGGTCATTGCCTCAGAAGAATATAAGGCAAGATGACGCCTTTCGAGTAAGTCAATTCACTCGAAAGAGAAATAGCGAAGGTCAAGAGACCCCATCAAAGAAAAGTAAGGAGAATGAGAAAGAGCCAACCAAAAAGACTTTTGATGGAAGCAAGTTCACTCATATAAGACCCTTTTAGGGGGGTCCTAAAGACCTCAAAAAGCTGAGGCACCAAGTCCAGCTTGATTGGCTAAAGACCCTCCAAAGGGAGGCACCAAGACCTCGACGAGTCGAGGCACCAAGCCCAGCTTGACTAGTAAAAGGCCCTCCAAGGGGGCACTAAGACCTCGACAAGTTAAGGCACCAAGACCAGCTTGACTGGTAAAAGACCATCTAAGGGAGGGCACCAAGAACTTGATGAGCTTAGGCACCAAGACTAGCTTGACTAGTAAAAGACCCTCCAAGGGGCACCAAGAACTAGATGAGTCGAGGCACCAAGACCATATTGACTGGTAAAAGATCCTCCAAGGGGGTCACCAAGACTTTGATGAGCTGAGGCACCAAGACAGGCTTGATTGGAAAAAGAGCCTCTAAGGGGGACACTAATACCAGCTTAATTAGCAAAAGACCCTCCAAGGTGGGCACCAAGACCTCATTGAGCTGAGGCACCAAGACTAGTTTGATTAGTAAAAGACCCTCAAAGAAGGGCACTAAGACCTCAATGAGCCGAAGCACCAAGATCAGCTTGATTGGCAGAAGACCCTCCAATGGGGGAACCAAGACCAACTTGACTAGAAAAAGAGCCTTTAAGGGGGTACTAAGACCTCAAAGAGCTGAGGCACCAAGACTAGCTTGACTAGCAAAAGACCCTCAAAGGAGGGGCACCAAAACCAGCTTGACTGGAAAAAGACCCTCTAAGGGGAGCACTAAGACCTCAATGAACCAAAGCACCAAGACAAGCTTAATTGGAAAAAAGACCCTCCAAAGGGGGCACCAAGACCTCGACAAACCGAGGCACTAAAACCATTTTAATTGGCAAAAGACCCTCCAAGGGGCCCCCATATCCTTCATGAGAAAAGGCACTTAAGCTCAGCTCGACTGCCCAAATACCTTCCAAGTTAGGCATGAAGTCTTTTAGAATCAAAATGTAGAAACCTTAATGTCGGCTTCATCACTTTATGGGGTGAAGGCCTTTATCTTAGTCAAAAGCTCAAAAAGGCTAGAAGCAAAAGGCACAAGCCTCAAAGTCGGCTTCGTCACATTATGGGGTAAAGGTCCATATCTTTGCCAAAAGCTCAAAAAGGCTAGAAGCAAAAGGCAAAAGCCTTAATGTTGACTTCATCACATTATGGGGTGATGGCCCCTATCTTAGCTAAAAGCTCAAAAAGGCCCGAAGAAAAAGGTAAAAGCCTCAATGCCAGTTTTGTCACATTATGGGTGAAGGCCCTTATCTTTGCCAAAAGCTCAAAAAGGCCAGAAGGCTCAATGTTGGCTTCGTCACATTATGGGGTAAATGCCTCTATCTTCGCTAAAAGCTCAAAAAGGCTAGAAGCAAAAGGCAAAAGCCTCAATGTTAGCTCCATCACATTATGGGGTAAAGGCTCGTATCTTCGCTAAAAGCTCAAAAATACCAGAAGAAAATGGCAAAAGCCACATTGTTAGCTTCGTCACATTATGGGTGAAGGCCCCTATCTTCGCCAAAAGCTCAAAAAGGCCAAAAGAAAAAGGCACAAGCCTAAAATTTGGTTTCATCACATTATAAGGTGAAGGCCCCTATCTTCGTGAAAGCTCAACAAGGCCAGAAGTAAAAGGCAGTAGCCTCAAAGTTGACTTCATCACATTATGGGGTGAAGACCTCTATCTTCGCTAAAAGCTCAAAAAGGCCAGAAGCAAAAGGTAGAAGCCTCAATGTTGGCTTCATCACATTATGGGGTGAAGGACCCTATGTTCACCAAAAGCTCAAAAAGGCCAAAAGAAAAAGGCAGAAGCCTTAATGTCGGCTTCATCACATTATGGGTGAAGGCCCTTATCTTCGTCAAAAACTCAAAAAGGCTAGAAGCAAATGGTATATCTACAATGTCAGCTTTGTCACATTATGGGTGAAGGCCCTTATCTTTGCTAAAAGATCAAAATGGCCAGAAGCAAAAGGCACATACCACAATGTTGGCTTCATCACATTATGGGGTAAGAGGCGCTTATCTTCGCCAAAAGCTCAAAAAGACTAGAAGTAAAAGGTAAAAGACACAATGCTAGCTTTGTCACATTAGGGGGCAAAGGCCCCTATCTTCGCCAAAAGCTCAAAAAGGCTAGAAGTAAATGGCAGAAGCCATATAGTCAGCTTCATCACTTTGTGGGTGAAGGCCCTTTTCTTCACGAAAAGCTCAAAATAGCCAGAAGCAAAAGACACATGCCTCAATGTCCACTTCATCACATTATAGGTGAAGACCCTTATCTTTACCAAAAGCTCAACAAGGCTAGAAGCAAAAGGTATAAAACTCAATGTTGGCTTCGTCACATTATGAGGTGAAGGCCCTTATCTTCACTAAAAGCTTAAAAAGGCCAGAAGCAAAAGGTAGAAGCCTCAATGTCGGCTTCATCACATTATAGGGTGAAGGCCCATATCTTCATCAAAAGCTCAAAAGGGCTAAAAGCAAATGGCAGAAGCCTCAATGTTAGCTTCTTCACATTATGGGTGAAGGCCCTTATCTTCACCAAAAGCTCAAAATGGCTAGAAGTAAAAGGCACAAACCTTAATATCGGCTTGGTCATATTATGGGTGAAGACCCCTATCTTCGTTAAAAGCCCAAAATGGTCAAAAGAAAAAAAAAAGCATAAGCTTCAATGTCAGCTTCATCACATTATGGGCGAAGGCCCTTATCTTCTCCAAAAGCTTAAAATGGCAAGAACCAAAAGGCACAAGCCTCAATGTCAGCTTCGTCACATTATGAGGCGAAGGTGCCTATCTTTGCCAAATGCTCAAATAGATCAGAAGCAAATGGCAGAAGCCTCAATTTTAGCTTCATCACATTATTAGTAAAGGCCCTTATCTTCACCAAAAGCTCAAAATGGCCAAAAGCAAATGGCAGAACTAAAATACATAGAAGAAAATATGGAGCTTAAAACACTGCAAAACTAAAATAAAAATAACACAATAAGATGCTACACCACAACACAACAGCAACATCTTGATCAAATTGCAACATAAAGGGGACAAAGTGGTGTACTTTCAATTTCTTGTCTTGATTAGATTACAACAGAGAGAGAACAAAAGTGGAGCACATTTCAATTTTCCAAGAATTTTTTTTTGAAACTAATTTTCTTGAAATTTATGAAGAACAATGATATTTTTTCCAGAGGTCCACAATTATCAGTTACCGGTAAAAAATAACTCCTCAATAAAAGGATTAAGTGTTTAGTTTAGCCAACCTAGAGACCCATTAAAATAGACGACAAAATGAGATGGTAGGATCGATAAAAAATAATAAACACCACCCAACAAATAATAAAACTCGAAGCAACTACTCTATAGAGAAAGGGCACGAGATCAAGATGAAAAAACTAAGTCACTCCACATAAAATCCATAAGAAAATATTCATTGAGGGATTGGGGCAGAGAGGGATTATTTTTATCTAAGATTTTACTTATTTTGCTACAAATTTCTTCCTTTTAAAAGGGCAAAAAAAGCCTAATTTCTCACCATTATTGAAGGTGTTGAGAGCATCAATTTCAATGGGGGAAAGAAGTGAAATATAAGAGGGAAGAGTAGGGAAAATTGAAGGCTGAGGGTAAGGACATGATAACAAGTATGAATATCATTATCAGAAAGAAAATTGTCAAACTGAAGAGAGGGATGGAGAGGACGAAGGTGTTTAGATGACTGTCGATGGGATTTACGATGAGTGAATCTCAAATTTTTGGAACGTCTTTCAGATTTCTTAGAAGGCCTATGTTTATGTTTATGGATAAAAAAAGACACTTCAAAATCAAAATTAATATCATGGGCTCCAACAAGGGGTGAGGGAATGGGCTTAGAGAGACTAGAATAGCTAAGGGCCTTAACATTAGTAACCAAGGGAAGTGAATGAGATTAACACTTAATTAAGAAGGAAGCTCAAGGACAACTATTTTAGACGGCTATTTATAATGTTGAAGCTAAAACTAGGGAATGAAAAAGAAATGGTTATACAATTTTGAAACTAACATTAGAGAATGGTAACTATAGGAAAGCATTTATGTAATGAAATGTTTGTAATATTGAAGTAATGAATGAAAATTTTTTTATTACATTGGTGATTTTTTTTCTTACTTAGTAAACTTATTCATATCATTATCAAATGAGGGAACTAAAGAAATGGTATTTAATTTTTTTATTTTTCTATTACGAGTGATATGAATATAAGCACATGTTCTTATTATATATACAATGCTCCTAACTATGGAAAGAAATATCTATTTACAAAAAACTAGGCTAGGATAACGGAGATACAAAAATCATGGTTTTGATTTATTCTAATCCCTTGATTCCAACAATCAATAGCCTTAATAACAGCTCATGACAACACACCTCCTCAAGTTGGTGCATTGATGTCTTCAATGCCTAACTTGTCTAGAGAACTATGAAACATTTTACTTGAAACAACTTTTGTGAGGATGTCTGCTAGTTGTTCTTCTAATCTTATGAATGGGAACTTAATCACCTTAGCCTCAAGTTTCTTTTTTAATAAAATGTCAATCAACTTCAATATGTTTAGTCCTATCATGTTAAACAAGATTTTGTGCAATTTCTATAACTGCTTTATTGTCACAAAACAACTTCATTATTGGTACATTTGAGTCGCCAATATCTTTCAATAGTTCCTTTAACCAAATAAGCTCACAAAGTCCTTTGGCCATGCCATGAAACTCAACCTCTGTACAAAATAACCACTTTTTATTTCTTGCTCTTCCAAGTGACTAAGTTCCCTCCAACAAAAGTGAAATATCACAACGTGGACTTTTCTATCAGTGATGCTTTTAGTGCAATCTGCATTAGTGTAACCATCTATGTTTAAGTGGTTGTGCTTTCTAAACATGAGCCCTTTACCTGGAGATGCTTTTAAATATCGTAGAATTTGGGTCACAGCTTCCATATGTTCTTCACTTGGATTATCCATGAATTGACTTACTAAACTCATAGCATATTCTATATCTAGCCTTGTGTGTGATAAGTAAATTAGCTTCCCTATAAGGAACTGGTATCTTTCTTTATTGGTGGGTATTTGGTTTGGATTTTCTCCTAGTTTGTGATTTTGTATTGTCGAGGGTGTCTGCAAGTTTGTAATCAAGCATTCATGTCTCAGCTAACAGGTCAAGTACATATTTTCTTTGTGAGAGAAATATCCCATGACTTGATTGAGCCACTTCGATTCTCAAAAACTATTTTAAACCCCTAAGATTCTTCATTTCAAATTCAGTTGCTATATGTTCTTGCAAGCTTGTGATTTCCTTTAGTTATCATATCATCAACATAAATCAAAAGAGCATTTACCAACTTTCCCCAATGTTTTAGGAATAAAGTGTGATCAAAATTGCTTTGCTTAAAATCGCATCTCTTCATGGCCAAAGAAAATCTCCCAAACCAAGCCCTTGGTGACTATTTCTAACCACATAATGCCTTTTGTAACCTGTACAGCACTCCATCTTGTGATGCAGTAAACCTTTGTAGAACGTCCATATACACTTCTTCTTCAAGGTTCCCATGGAGAAATGCATTTTTTACATTGAATTGATTAAGTGGCCAAACGAAATTTGTTGCTATTGACAATAGTACCTTGACTGTATTCAATTTTGCCACTAGTTAGAAAGTCTCTTAATAATCAATGTCGTAAGATTGTGTGCATCCTTTTACGACAAGCCTTACCTTGTATCGATCTATCATCCCATTTGCTTTATATTTGATAGAGAACACCCATTTACATCCCACTGTTCTTTTTCCTACAGGTAGTGGCACGAGTCTCCAAGTATTGTTCTTCTCTAAAGCTGTCATTTCTTCATTTATTGCTTGAATCCATTTTGACTTATTCATAGCTTCTTGTACTATATTTGGAATGTGTTAACTTTACATGTTAGACACAAAGGTCTTAAATGGTTGAGATAGTCTTTGGGTACTGACATGATTAGCAATTGGATATTTACTCCTTCCCACTTTGTGTTTTGGTGAATATTGACTGGTGGCTTGCCATTGTTATGCCTGAAAGGTAAATTATAACTAGCAATAATATCTTGAGTCTTATTGAAAGAGAGACTTTGAGTTTGTACTTCAAGATCATTCTTATGATGTTGGTTGGGTGATAAATAAAGTGAAGGCTACTCTTCTTCTTGTTCAATTTCTACTTCATCACTTCTTGTATTTTCATCTTGCTTTGGTATGTCTTCAGTTTCAACTTTAGTAGCTATTTCTCCATTTTCTTGAAAATATGGTCAATTTTCCTAGCCATTTCTTTTATTCTACTCTTCATTAGTTAGCTCCTTTTAAAAAGAAGAATGGGAATTTGGTATTGGAAAAAAATTTTCTAATTCAAGAAATGTAACATCTATTGTGACATACAAGTGTTGAGTGGAAGGATCATATCATCGATAGCTTTTCTTATGTGTGGTATAACCAAGAAAAATGCAGTGAACTGCACATGGATCAAGCCTTATTATTTGGTTATTGTGAAGATGAACATAAGCCACACATCCAAATACTTTTGGTGGAAGCATAAGAATAGAAGGAAAGGGTACATGATGGGCAAGAATTTGTAACGGTGTTTTAAAATTTAACACTTTATAAGGCATTCATTCAATAAGTATACATCAGTTGTGACTGCATCTGTCCAGTATCGTTGGGGCATTTCCCACACTTAGAAGAGCCTGAGCTATTCTAGAATATGTATGTTCTTCCTCTTCATGACACCATTTTGTTGTGGTGTTTAGGAGCATGTTGTCTCATGGTACACCCCTCATGTTTGGAAATAGTCCTGCAATTCTTTTTTGTTAAATTCCCCACCATTGTCAGAACGAAAAATATGAAGTTTAGTAGAAAATTGAGTCTTGATCATAGTATGAAAAGATTGAAAAATTCTAGCAACTTCATTTTTATTTTTCATCAAATATAGCCAAGTCATATGTGTACAATCGTCCATAAAAATTACAAACCATCTAATACTGGAAGAAACTGAAATAGGAGTTGGACCCTAAACATTAGAGTGAATTAGCATAAATGGTGTCTCACACCTTTTTTAATTTATTGGGTAAGAAACTCGATGAATTTTAGCTAAAATGTAAGATTTGTAGTTAAACATTATATCATCAAAATTAGAGAACAAACTTGGAAGTAAATGCCTTAAATAGAAAAATGATAGGTGTCCTAATCGATGATGCCATAACTAGATTTTTCGTTCTCTATCACCATTTCGATTAACATTGTTTGCTTAGCCAATACTAAAGTCATCCATATAGTACAATCCCCCTCGTTTAGTACCACGACCAATTATCTCCTTGATGAGAGGATTTTAGAAAAAAAAAACAAAATTTGGGATAGATTAGTGCACGACAATTCAATTCTTCGATAGCTTATCCTATCGATAATAATTTATTAAAAAGAGCGGGGACAAGTAGAGTGTTAGATAAAGAAAAAGAGGATGAAATTGTCATTTTTCCAGCCCTTGTAATTGGATATTGAGCACCATTTGCATTGGTAATATGTGTCTATCTTGGTTAAGTTGTTTTAATAATATCTTGTGGATCGAAAGTCATATGGTCGAATGTCCCCAAATCAACAATCCAACTATTATTACTTGAATTAATCTGACTTAGAGAATAATTTACTATAGCTACCATGGATTCATCTTGAGGTATAAGTGACATGACAAGTTTAGTTGAAGAAGTGCTCTCAGCATTGACAAGTGCAACATGACCATCTTCACTCTTTTTCTTTTCTTTGAGTTCATGCCACCAGTTTGGATATCCATGTAGTTTTAAATAAGTTTCTTTAGTGTGTTTTAGGTTAGCACAATGTGTACAACCTCCCTCATCAACTCTTGTCTTTACCTTTGTCGAAGCACCTAACCTCCCATTTGCCATCATCTTAAGTGAAGATTGCTGTTGTGATTTCATGTCCTCCCTTTGACATCATAGCTATGCTAGATATGGTTTCTTCTTTTGTTAACATTACCATCTACCTTAGATCCTCTCGACGGACATAAGCATAAGCTTGTTCCACTGTAGGAAAAGGTTGAAGTTGAAGTACATTAGCATGTATCTTATCCAAACGATCATCAAGTCCATCTAAGAAGGTATAAACTCTATTTTCCTAGATCATAGAGTTATATTTCTATATATCATTTTCACATTTCATTGGATTTGGACGTTGAAAATCGATCTCTCTCCAAATGCCTTAGAGAGTATTGTAATATGTCTCAATTGATCCTCCACCTTGTTTGAGTCTTGTCACCTTCCTCTTGAGATCATAGACTTGTGAGGTGTTGGAACCATCAAAATATGTTATTGCAATAGCACCCCATACTACCTTTGCTGTTAGAAATCTGATATAATTAATTTTGGATCCATAGAATTGATTAGCGACCCTTTTCCTACATCGTTTTTAGTTCTCCATTTTCTAAAGGTAGGATCTGCCTTGGATGGTTGTGAAAGGTCCCATTTATGTATCCCAACTTATCTTATCCAAATATATACATCTCTACAACTTAGGACCAAAGTCCATAGTTTGTATCATCCAATTTGATGACAATTGTTGCAACAACTGGTTCAAGAGTTATTGGAGTTGGTGTTTGATTCAACACATGTGATATTTTAGAAGTTAAATCCTCAAGTGCAAAAGAATTTTCCTAAGAACTCCTAGTTCAGGGAGTTTGATCTCTCATTTTTCTATCTTTCTTTATGTTATTACATAAAAAAATTGTACAGGTCCTAGAACCTGATGCTCGGATACCATGAAGAAATGGTATTTAATTTTTTTTTTTGTTATGAGTAATATGAATACAAACACATGTTCTTATAGTACATACAAGAGTCCTAACTATGGTAAGAAATATCTATTTACACAAAACTAGGCTAGGATAATGGAGATATAAAAATCATGGGATTAATTGATTCTAATCCTATGATTCCAGTAATCAATATCCTAAATAATAGCTCATGCCAACAGTAACCAACAATAAACATTAAAAACGAGAGGCTACAATGGATAAACAAAGATAAAGTATGATACTAGATTCTTTGCAAAAAATAAAATATGATATACTTTAGAGTGAAGCATCCATGTGCTAGATCATAAAGACAAAGTTATTACTGTCCATCACAATAATTAACATCTTGTTAACACTAAAAATGGTCTTATTACCAGTGTAAAAAAAAAATTAGAGAGAGAGCTTAACAATAGTAACTCTTACATCTATCCAAAAAAATTCACAAGCAGTAAGATGATAAAAAAAAAAAAAACAAAAAAACATATGGTCCCACTGCCTATAGCTATTTCTTTGTACTTGAGCTAAAACTATGAGGAGTTTGTTACTTCTTTTCCTTAGTAGAAGCTTTATCTTAGGAATGTTTGCAACAATAT
>CAOJBK014865841.1:0-13871 GCA_948294925.1 Codiaeum variegatum
TCATACCCACTGCTCATGATAGATAAGCTAGTAGATTCAATGGATGGGTATAGATATTTGTCACTGCTAGATGCAAAATAGGGGTACCATCAGATCCGAATGAATGAGGGGGATGAAGAGAATACCTCCTTCATCATAAAAAAAAGGGACCTACTGCTATGTGTCCATGCCTTTTGGGTTGAAGAATGCCAGAGCAACGTATCAGAGGCTGGTCAACAAAATGTTCAAAGAATAGTTAGGGAGAAATCTGAAGGCTTGTGTAGATGACATTGCAGTGAAAAGCATGATCTTTCAACATCATGTGGAAGATCTAAAAGAAGTGTTCGGTGTGATGAATGCCTAGAAGATGAAATTGAATCCAGAAAAATATGCCTTCTTCATCCATGGAGGGAATTTCCTGGGGTACCTGGTTAGTGAGAGAGGGTCGAGTCAAACCCAGACAAGGTTCGGGCCATACTGGAGATGAACCCTCCACAAAGCGTGAAAGAAGTTCAAAAACTCACCAGTAGGTTGGTGGCCTTAAATAGATTCATGTTCAAATCAAGGGAGAAATACCTCCCCTTCTTTAAAAAGCTGAGAAAGAGCACCTCCTTCGAGTGGACACAGGATTGTTAGTAAGTGATAAAGGACCTGAAAGCCTTCCTGGCTTCAGAGCTAGTACTGAGTAGACCTCTACATAAAGAGGAGCTTGTTATTTACTTGTAAGCCTCACCCTATGCAGTCAGTTTGGTGCTAGTGAAGGAAGAGGAAGGCCTCTAGAAGCCAGTGTATTATTTCAGCAAAGTCCTACAGTGAGCTGAGTTGAACTATAGTCCCCTAGAAAAGCTAGCATATGCCCTGGTACTTTCATTCAGAAAGTTCAAAGAATATCTGGAAGCACATCAAGGATTGGTAGTCACTGACAAACCCTTGCAAAATGTTTTGCATAAACTTGAGCTCTATGGTAGAATGATGTGTTAGGCAGTAGAGTTAGGGGGGTATGGTCAGGAGTACAGACCTAGAACAGCCATTAAGGCTCAAGCCTTAGCAAACTTTATTTCATAATGCTCATTTCCTACAGATACGTAGATAGGGAAAGAAGTAGATAGTGAACCTAAAGGTCGAACCCTAAAGGTGAAGTGGGAGTTGTATATTGATGGGGCTAGCGACAAAGGGGCCAGTAGAGTTGGGGTGGTATTAAATAATGAGAATGGAGTACTAATAGAGGTGTCTCTAAATTTAGACTTCAATATCACAAACAATACAACTGAGTATGAGGCTCTCCTCCAAGGTCTCCCGGTAGCCGAACATTTGCATGTAGAGGTGCTGCACATTTACAGGGATTCACAGCTACTCCTAAGGCATGTGGAAGGGCTGTACAAAGCCAGATATCCAGACATGGTGAAGTATTTAGAGAAAATTGACCTACATCTAAAGAAGATGAAGGAAAGGGGTATAGAAGTGGAGTTTAGAAAGATTCCCCGAGGAGAAAATAGTAGGGCTGACAACCTCAACATGCTTATAATTGCCCATCCTCCAGATATACCAAGTAAAATGTTCCTAGGGGTCCTCATTCAACCTAGCACAAAAGAGCCTGAAGGTATCATGGCAACAGAGTTAGAACCATACTGGATGGATCCACTGGGGGAGTACTTAGAAGAGGGTAAGCTCTCTGAAGACCCAAAACTGGCTAAAAAGATCAAATGGAGAAGCTCTCATTTTGCTATGCACAATGGAATTCTCTACAAACGAGCCTTCTTTTTGCCCTGGCTG
This sequence comes from Codiaeum variegatum, assembly GCA_948294925.1. NCBI lineage: Eukaryota > Viridiplantae > Streptophyta > Magnoliopsida > Malpighiales > Euphorbiaceae > Codiaeum > Codiaeum variegatum. The sequence continues at coordinate 1,753 of CAOJBK014865841.1, forward strand.
AGGTGCTTAACTCCTACTGAAGCAGAATACGAGTTGGTGGAAATTCATGAAGGCACATGTGGAATGCACATTGGAGGAAAAGCCCTGGCTGCCAAAGCCATTAGACAAGGGTACTACAGACTGACCATAAAGGAAGATGCAGTGAGGTTGATCAGAAAATGCCAAGTATGCTAGAAATTTGCCAACCTAAGTAAAGTCCCCGCAGCAGAACAAGTGCCGTCCATGTCCCTTTGCCAAATGGGGATGGACATAGTAGGTCCCTTTCCAGTGACTACAGGGTAGATGAAATTCCTCCTGCTAGCAATGGAATACTTTACCAAATGGATAGAGGCTAAGCCCTTACAACTATAACAGCAGATAATGTAGTAAAGTTTTTGTGGAAAAACATTGTATGCAGGTTCGGAGTGCCCCACTAGATAGTTAGTGATAATGGAAAGCAATTCAACAATGCAACGATGAGAGACTTTTGTAAAGGTCTCAATATAAAGCAATATTTCTTCAGTTTCCCAACCCCAGTCAAATGGGCAAACCGAAGTCACCAATTGAACCATCCTCCAAGGGCTCATGCGAAGACTAGAAGGATGTGGAAAAAACTGGGCAGAAGAATCATATCATATGTTATGGGCCTATAGAACAACACCAAGGGAATCAATGGGAGAGACACCATTTGGCCTCACCTTCAAAACTGAAGCAGTCCTTCCAATAGATGTGGGAATGCATAGTGGGAGAATTTACTACTATGATGATGAAGAGAATGAGAAAGCGAGGAGGATAGAACTAGACCTGCTAGAAGAATTGAGAGAATAATTTTTAATGAGATTTATAGCCTATAAAAATAGGTTGCCAATTATTTCAAAAAGAAGCTATGAAGTAGGATGTTCCAAGTAGGAGACCTAGTTATGAGAAGTTTGGAAGCTACAAGAAAGCGAGAAGGGACTGGAAAGATAGCCCTAAATTGGGAAGGTCCATTCATTGTTAAAAAGTCATTGGTCCAGCAAACTATAAGCTGCGAACTATGGAAGATAAAGAGGTGCCTCATACATGTAATGTACAACACTTAAAATTGTAATATTAATAACATAAATGAAAAAAAAAAAAAGGCACTAACATTGTTAAGAAAAACCTAAGACCTCGATGAGCCGAGGCACTAAGCCCACCTTGACTGGCAAAAGACCCTCTAAGGGGGGCACAAAAATCTCGATGAGCAGAGGTATTAAGCCTATCTTGACTGGAAAAAAACCCTCTAAGGGAGGCACTAAGACCTCAATGAGCCAAAGCACTAAGACCAACTTGACTAGCAAAAGACCCTATAAGGGGAGCACTAAGACCTCGACTGGATGAAGAAAAGACCCTCTGAGAAGGCATGGTATACCTCAAGAAGAATGTACGCACCTAGAAGAACTAAGATAATCGAACCTAACCTCACTGGTTAAAAGAGATGTGCAAAAGGAAGAAAAATAATTCCTCTAAAAAAAGATGAACTAACTTTCACATACACAAATAACAAGCATAGAAATAAAGATAGAGATGAAATACTAAACCAAAAAAAATATAGAGAAAGTATATAATTTTATATATAAATAAATGTGTGTTGATTACAAAAATAATTTGCAAAAGGCAAAAGATAGGAACATAAAAATACAAAACAAGCAAACCTAGAACATTACAACAAAAAAGAAAAGATACAAAGATTAAGACTCGGGGGACCATGATAAACTAGCCTCCTTATCCGGACCCCGGAGAGTGGTGCTAATAGGGAGATGATCTTCTGGGTCTGAACTTGAGTCAGCAACCGAATCACCAGTAGAAACAAAGTCGATTTTATCATGTGCAGCAAATATCCGATCAAGGAAGGAGAGATCGTGAGGACCCATCCCATTAAGGTACTCGAAGAGTTGGATGTCTAGTACCACATCCTTGGAAGCCTGAGGAGTGAACTAGTCCTTCGTTATGGGAAGCTTCTCGAACACTGACTCCAGAGCTCGTTTATACCACTCTATACTGCTCTGGACCACTTTAGCATTGTACCACCCTTTGAAGAACCTAGACTCAACGAACTTCCTGACCTCATCTTGAAGTATCTGAGGTAGGCTATCTGTCAAAGCCTCTAGCTTTTTAGTGACAATGTCAGCCACCTAGTTGGAATTCTTGACTTCGAGGGATACATTTTTCAGTCTGCCCTCGAACCTAGCATTCTCAATTTCCAAGCCTTCAAACTTCAGTCTCAAAAAGTCATTGGTAGCTTCCAAATCCCGGTACTTCTTCTGAAAAAACTCTAGTTCAATGCTATGAGCCTTTAAAAAACTCTCCCTTTTAGCCAACCTCCTATATCATGAGGAAAAAAAACAAAAGTTAACATTAATAAGACATAAGATAAAATTTAGCATTGACAGAGAGAAAAGCATACCTTTAGGGCATGGGGTATCTGAGTGTGCGAAGCTAGAGACCCCCGAGGGCCAGAAGAACCCTCGTCAACAGATTGTAGGGGAGATTCGGCACAAGAGTAGCATACAAGTCCCCCCATAAGCCAAAGGGATAGGAAGGCTTTCCCCACAAACATCGATGTGCACCCTCCTAGTCAAATCTAGGGCCCTAACAACAGCTAGACCTTCAACAGCAATACCTTGATCCCCTTCTCCAGTACCAAATTCACCAGCAGGAGCATCGCTTCCTAAAGCACTCTCTAGAATGACATCAATCTGAGGAATGGTTGCTTCCACAGGTGCTTCAACAGGTGGAGGAACGGCTTGCTGGCACTGAGACAATCTGACGAGTGACTCCATAGCTTCCCAAGCCCTCGGGGTCTCCATCAATTCTCTTATTTCTAAAGGATGACTTAGGATGATAGCACTAGGAGATCCCAATGCCCTTACTTCAATCTCAGTAGCTTGACCCAAACCCCCCGCTTCGGGTACAACAAAAGTCGAATGGGCGCTGGTTTCAACCCATTGCATAGCTCCCTTAGCATCACCCCTAGCTGTTCCACCTTTTGTGAATAGAGCTACACAGTCAAAAGTAGTATCAAGGAAAAAGATAATACAAAAAAGACTAAAATACCTTTGCCTTACCTAATGAAGCTCTCTTTGGAGCAGACAAGCTAGGCATAAACCTCTTGGCAGAACGCTTCAAGCGAATGACCCTTCTCTCATTGGGTGGTTTGGGATACACAATTTAGAGAGGAGGGACAATAAAGGTAGGCCTCCTCCTATGCCACTCCTCAGCCAACTTCTGAATCACCTCATAAAGGGGAGAGGAGGAAGTGGAAGGGAGGACTTAAAAGAAGAAGAGGAAGAAGAATTCGAAGTTTCAAGAGACATGCCTTTAAATAAGTGATCCCGAATCAACTCTAGATCCTTGCTCACGATGACTCAAGGAGTGGAAGGCTCAACAAGGGATTATGGAAACATAATAGCTTATTTTAAGGCAGTAGCCAAGGCTCTAGCAGTGGCAACTGCCTTGGCGATGTCTTCTGGAGTCAGGATGCTCCATTCATCCAGGTTATTGACAATGCTCGAAGGTTGAAGCTTCTGTATTGGTTCACTAATAAAGTATCATCCCAAACTGTGAGTATGTGTTGGTCATATTAGTTCACCAACCTACAAAAAGAACCCTGGTTAGCAGCTATAGACTAGAGGAAATCCATAACCTGACAGTGCACCTTGGGGAACACAGTATGATCCCGAGCTAGCCTATCCGCGAAGTCACATACCATATCTAGATAATATCACTTGGGTCTCCCTCCTAGATAGGATTTTCCTCAGCCTGAGCTTTAAGAGCCATCACCTCCTTACCTCCTTTTCCAAGCCTTTTTGATCTTCTTTCTCCCATGACCTGTTCTACCAAGACAGGCCTTGCCTCCGGCACATCAGCTACCCTTACCTCAGGCATCATGGCCCCCACTAGTTGAGAGAACTAAAAAGTGCTAGCTACACTCCTCTTGCGAGTTAAGGGTACCTCCTGAGGTTCGTTCTCCTCCTCAGACAGTTCCTCCATGAGGATATCCTCAGCGATAGCTTCCCCCTCACCTTCAGGCCCCGACGACCTCTTCACCACCTATAGAAGGAGCAACGAGAGCCTTCTCAGGATCATTTTCAGAGGAGGAATCCATATCCTCATTCCCATCCTTGAAATTCTTAAGGTAGTAGTACATCCCTGTTTCAACATTCTACCGAGAAGAGTTCACCGCAGCATGATATTCCTCTGTCATTTGTAAACTTAGAAGTCTAGTTTGGAAGTAGCGAATGGGAAGGAAGGCTTTATTATTCACAGCATCAGTATTCAAACCAAATCAGGGAAACAAGCCGTCCATTTGGGTAATGAGGTCATCTAGGTTGGCCTTCGCGTTCTCATCTCTGCGAACATCATACCACAAACTAAGCCCTCATAAAATATAAAGAAGAAGGAAGCATAAAAAGAAAAATACAAGTAAAATTACTTGAAGACTACCTTATATTCCTGGTGCGAGTATAAGACCAGTCAGGGTTTAGGAGAAAGGAGGACCCTAACATGAACCCCCTATCAAAGAGATGCCTGCATGAAGCCAGGATCCGAATCCCATTACCATCAACCTCTGTCTGATTTTTCTCAAACTTCTCTACTCCTGGCTTCCCCCTATAAGTGCTAGGAAACCTCAAGCCCACATGACCCTTCCTGATTGGCTTCACGACCTTAACAGAGAAAATTTTATTTTTCCAGTCATTGATTTTATTCTCTTTAGTCCCAAATAGAGTCCTTAATGGCTTTTTCTTGAAACACCATAAATATGGGTCCGTAGACACGCAAAGGTTGTAGAAGGCTTGGAACATCTTCACGATGGACCTAGTAATTCGTAGAGTAATGCAGACGACTTCAAAATAGTGAAGGTCTGCTACAAAGTTAGGAGTAATCTTCGTGGGGTTCACCTGAAAATATTTAAATACTTCACAGAAGAAGGGAGAAGGGGGAAACAGTAGTCCCCTGACCATGTGGTCAAAGTACCAGACATAATCTCTATCCCTCTTGGGCACTTCAACCCTGGTATCAATGGAGTAAATCCTGTTGTCAACTTGGGGATGAGAAACCTTGATAAATCTAGCCATAGAATCGACATTTTGCTGTAAGGCACCAAAGCCAAAGTCCATAGGTTTAATTCCCTCCATGTGTGGCCTCACAGTGTTGTTTAGGTATGATGCAATGTTCTCAGTGTTGCTCTATTTTTTAGCCTTCTTAAGCTCAGCAGCAATAACTTTCTTTCCCTTGGAAGCAACCATGATTGTAGTGAAAAGAAAATAGGGGGGAAGAAAAAGATTGAGGGTAAGTTAAGATTGAAAACAAGAGAAGAAAATGAGAAAAGAAGCAGAACACAAGGAAGAATACTAGTAGAAGGAAGAAGAAACAAATGAGACAATAGGTTTTTATAAAGCCCTAGAGGTGCAATGAATTCCAAAAATGTTATGTCATTTGGAAGTTTGTAACTACCCGACTCCTCATTAGCAATCATAAAGATGACCAGACCGTTTCGCCACGTGTCGAAGGACGATAGGCAACAATAAAGGAACCGTATCTAGAAGCACGTAACAGTCCATTCAAGGTTAGACAAAGAGACACATTTGTCAGTGAAAGGTCATATCCAACTGGTCCAGTAGGGATACGAACCTTCTTGGCACCCCTCCATTCAAATTTTGAATTGCATGTCTACTCGTTCAAGACAGGCACTCTTTATCAAGTTTGGCTAAGCTCCTTCTTCATACTCTTTGAGCCTTGTAGCCTTCGAGTACTGGTACTTCAGAGGGACTACTGATACGGGTTCGGTTTATCATGATTCGGAGACAACTAGAATCTCGCCAGTGTCAGTTACTCCCCCGAACCTTAACCTCTCCTAATACCTCCACCTTCGAGGTTCAGACTCATGATGGAGACTCGTATCTCTATCATTCACTAACCCGTAGTCACATCACAGTCCCATCCCAAGTACTTCCTAGCCTACCCAATGCCGACACATGTCCCCGCTACAGGAACCTATTTAGTATAAATACCACTAGAAATCTCACACATGGTAAGATTTTTTCACTCCATAACTTAGAGAGCTCTTTCTTTCTGTTACTCTAAAAATTAACTTGAGTGTCGGAGTGTTTACGCCGGACGGCACTCGTGACTGTATTCCCCATGCAGGTCCCCTGTGTTGCAACTAGAAGACTTCAATCTAAACTTTAAGGTCTCAACCTCTCATCATTATTGTTATAGTCAAGAGAATTTTTTTCAAAAATTATAAAATAAAAATGATAGTAATTAAACTATCAAATATTCATATATGTATTTTGTAAATGAATTACTTAAATTACAAATTTTTTTAATTACAATAATTATAAATTTAATGTTTAGTTTTTTTTTTAAATTTCAAATATAATTATGAGTTTTTAATTGTTTAAATTATAACAATTACATAATCTTAATAAAAATTATATTATAATTTTGTTTATAAATTTATTCAAATAATATTAAATTAATATTTGTTAATAGTATATTTAACATATAAACTAATATAAAAATATTATTTATTTCTACTTATTTTTTATTTTGATTTAATAATACTGCAAGTTATAGAATATAAAGAAAGTGCCAACATAATTGGGATATATAATTTTAAATTTAGAAATATTAATTTATTAAAATAAAATTGAATTTAATATTTTATTTATTCTAATTGATGTTTAGTGAAATTTTATAATGATAAAATTTTAACACTTATTAAAAAAATTAAAGGTGTTTAGTAGTTTAGAAAAATGAGTAACTTTTTTTTAGAAGAAGCAAGCTTATGATTTCATTAATAAAATATCTTGAACATGTACATCAATTGCAAAACAAGGGAAGCTAAAGTCCCAAACATAAGCTTGAGAGGCATATTTACCTTCTCTAACTAAGACATGAGCTAATGAATTCGTTTCTCTGCGCACATGGAAAGCTTGCATTCTATTTGACATCAATTCTCTAATGTTAGAAATGATGAAATCAACTTGAGTTGTACCTTTCCGTCTTATTGTCGATATGATTCACAACCTCTAAGCAATCGGACTCAATTCTGAAGGATTGATAGTTAAATGAGGTTGCCCATCTTATAGCCTCTCGCACAGCAAGAGCTTCCAAAACTTTCGGCTGGCCAAAGTGAGCTAGGGGAGCCATGATATAAGAGATGACATTCCCCTTGAAATACTTTAGAACAGCTCCAACTCTGGCATGCCTATTGCTGCTATCATTACTGGCATCAACATTGAGAGAGAGCTGACTTAGTGGAGGAGGATACCAGCGCCTGGACTGGGCTGGACTACTACGAATAGTAGGAGCAGATGCAGTACTTGAAGAAGATGCCTGCTCATTGCTAAACAGAATTCTATATTCTTATCCATGAAAGCCATAATTGAATGTGTAGGATTAAAGGCCAAATCCTCCCACACTTTCTTGTTCCGAGCCATCCAAATTACATCCAAAATAACAGCACAATGAGAGAGCTTTTCTACTGAAATTTGGCTACGGATATGCAGCAACCAGTCAAGAACTGAAGACCAGTGCACATTAGAACAAGGTTCTAATCCAATCACTTTCCAGTAAGTTCGAGCAAAAGTGCAGTATAAAAATATATGTGTATCATTCTTAATTCCATTATCACAAAGGCAATAAGATTGGTCAAGAGATATACCTCTTTCAATAAATTCACCTTAATTAGGATGAAACAACGACTGACCCTCCACATCAAGATTTATTGTCTAGTCGGCATTTTTGTTTTCCAAATATCAGTCCAGTACGGTGATGACCTGCTACTTGAAGCAACCTCTGTAATACTCTCCATAGATAACCAATAGCCTGATTTCACGGTATATATACCACGATTGTTAAAGAACCAGCTCAGCCTATCCTCCTTACTAGATAAAGGTAAGGGAATATCTTTAATTAAAGAATAATCACAAGGAAGAAATAATTTGTCCAGCAACTCGTAATTCCAGTGATGGCTCAGAATTAGATCTTGAACCTTAATTATAGAATAATTCGGCAGCTTTGGTGTTATCACTTGGAAACTCATCGGTTCAGGAATCCACTTGTTGGACTAGATGTCCGTCTTATAACCATTCCCTACTCCATATCAACCCTATTTGAATGAGAGGAGCTGCTGCTAAAATGCTTTGCCAACTTTAACTTGCATTTCGCGTAAGTGAAGCTTGCAAAATACTAGTATGGGAGAAATATTTAGCTTTTAAAATACTAGCGGTTAGTATATTCTCATTGTTCAACAAACGTGCAACCTGTTTTGCAAGCATTGCCAAATTAAAGTGACTCAAATTTCTGAAGCTCATTCCTCCTTTATTCTTCGGTACACAAATGATCCTAAGAGACCCATTTTATACCCTTCCTTCCTCTTTCAACCCTTTCCCATCAAAAATTGTTCATGATTTTTTGAAGGCGATCAGCCAAAGAAAGTGGGATTTGAAACACACTCATTGTGAATGCGGGTAGAGCTTGCATCACTGCCTTCACCATAACCTCCCTTTCTCCTGTACAAAGCAGTCTATCCTTCCATGTATTAACTTGTTTGCTGAATTTATCAATAAAAAAATTGAAAGCCCTTGTTTTAGATTTTCCAACGACTAAAGGAACCCCTAAGTAAGAACCAGTTAATGGAGTGTCGCTAATGCCAAGCTCATTTAAGAAAGCTTGTCTACTATTAAGAGAAATAAAATTGGCAAAAAAGGTGATTGACTTGGATGGGTTGACAATTTGCCCAAATGCAGCTTCATAAACCCTAAAAATATGTTTAAGCTCTAATGCTTGACTAGGCTTAGCCTCGGTGAAGATCAGGTAGTCATCTGTAAAAAATAAATGGGATAGAGCAGGGGCTGATGGGGCTAGAACAAGACTCGAGAGTCTAGATTGCACACAAGCCAAATTTAGGAGCCTAAAGAGAGCCTCGACACAAATGATAAATAAATAAGGCGATAAAGGGTCCTAATAACTAACCTATTTAGAACAATAGAGTATGAGACTAAAGTGACACACCTCATTATGAGCTTAACCCAAGGTCCTGCAAAACCCATTATAGTCATAACATATGAAATAATATCCCTTTCCAATTTGTCGTACGCTTTATCCATGTCAAGTTTTACAGCTACCACATCCATCGTGCCTGTAGAATTAGTCATCAAAACATGAAAAGTGTCACACCCAATCAAAATATTATCAATGATCAAGCGCTTAGGGACAAAAGCACTCTGGTTGTCTAATATAAGACATGGCAGGATACTCTTCGTACAGTTCACAATGACCTTAGAAACAATCTTGTATATCACATTACAGAGATTGATTGGTCGAAGTTCAAACATTTTCATGGGCTTTTTTACTTTCAGAATAAGCACAACATTTGTATGATTAAAAGATTGAGGGAAGTCACTACCATTAAAGACATCCAAGCAGACAACAGTCACCTCTGAACTAACCACATCCCAATATGAAGAGTAAAAAAGTCCCGATAAACCGTCAGGGCTCAGGGCCTTGTTTGGGTCCATTTGGGAAAAATCTTGAGTAACCTCCAAAGAATGAAATGGATTGAGCAAATCTACATTCTGCTCTATTGATACTCAATAGGTAATGTAACCTGAAAGCATTAGGTCTACAACAGATCCATTAGTTGAAAATAATCCATCAAAATATTTTAGATCTACCTGCGACATTTTTGAAGGGTTATTCACCCATTGATTTTAATCATTATATAGCCTTTAAATGGTGTTAACATGTCATCTTTGAGAAGCCATCATATAGAAATAGTTGTTCTTTTTGTCTCTATGTTTAAGCCATTTGCAGCGTGATCTTTGCTGCCAAAAAAGCTCATCCCTTTCTAACAAAGAATCCAACATGTTATGAACTTGCAAGAGCTTGTTGCCAACATTATCATCGCACAACTTCAATAGCAACATCTGGTTTCTGCACTCCTTGATGTCCTTCTGAAGTTGCTGTGTTTGTTAACGACCTCAAGTGTCCACTGAAACCAACATATTCTGTAATTTGTCTATGAAACTATAGCTCGAATGATAATCCTAAGTTGTTGTAATGATTTCACGACATCTTTCTTCTTTAACCCAATGGCTTTCAAACCTGCAGTTTCTTCTTCCACGTAATTTCCTTTTGCGAGCAAAACAAGACATGACAATGGGCAAATGATCACTAGCAGTATCTTGGATATGAGTCACCTGATAGATGGAAATAAATTAATCCACTCTATAGTAGCAACATATCTATCAAGCCTTTCCTTAATGAGGTCACCTATAATCCTTCGTCTTTCCTATGTATATTTATACCCTTCGAAACCTTCCTCGATTAAATTGCAGTCACCGAGAGCTTTACTAAAATCTTCCATCAAATTAAAAGGGGTATGAATTTCATCTTTTTTGCTCAGATTGAAGAAGAATCTCATTAAAATCTCCATTCAAAATCCAAGGCATGGTGTTAACAGTTCTAAGGCTTCTAATTAGATCCCAAGAAGCATGTCTCAAACCTCTACTCGAGTTACCATAGAAACTTGTGAACCTCCAATCAACAATTCCAACACCAAAAACTACAGTATCAATATGAAAATAAGAATAAGAAAGCAAATTCATTGTAGTATTATTATTCCAAAAGAGACTAAGTCCTACACAATTATTATCCCAAAGAACACAAAAATCATAATCAAATCCCAATTAACATCTAACATGCTCAAAGCTAGAATTAGTACACATAGCTTCGATTAGAAAAATAAAAAATGGATATCTTTCTTTAATAAGAGACTTAAGATGATGAACTGTAGAGGAGTTCCCCAACCCTCTACAATTCCAACATAAGAAACTCATGGAGCTTAGCGAGTCTACCCAACAGAACCCGCCCATTGCAGTTTAAATAATTAGAATCCTTGAATGTTTCTTCGAACACTTGAGCCAAAACAATAACTTGTCCACCTTCTGCCTTCCATTTCTTGGGAACTGCTTTAACCTATTTAAGCACACTACTCATAAAATGCTAAACCGATACCACTAGTTGAACATAGGTAGAAGCCATAGCTACATTGTTTAGAGAATTGGGCAGACAAAAATCGAAATGATTAGGATTGGTGTTCTCTTATCCATTACCTGCATTATTTTCATCATTAATCAAATTGTCAATGTTTGGACCCAATGGAATTTCCTGCCATCCCTCACTACATATCCATTTGGATCCATCCATAAAAGACTGTTGTTTGTTGTTGAGTTGTTGGGAAAGTATTGAAACATCATATTTATTAGGCATCAATGTCAGCTAAGGATTTTCCATGGACAAAGCATATCTACTCTTAACATGGCCAATCAAACCATAAATGAAATAGATAGTTGGCAACTTTTGATACCTAAAGTTCAACCAAATAGCCATCCCATTTCTCTTCAAGCGGCTTTGTAACATCCACAATAGCCCCGATCCTCATATTCCCCTTCGCTAAAGCATGCTCATCCAATCTCACATAATCATAAATTTTAGAACCAAATTCAGAACTAGAATCTGTTCGTTAAAAAACAGTGGGCCAGTTTCAAGAATTCTTTTCATGTTTGTTTCATGATAGAAATGGAATCGTATGAGTGGGACATCCTCAGTATAGAAATCCATTCCTTTCAAAGGTTGCCATAAAGCTGCGAGAGTATTCTTCATTGAAGGAATATTGATCGATCTAGTCCCAATAAGCCTCCCCAACAAGCAAAACTCAAACAACAAACCTTGGGGATTTGTTGGATGAATAGTCTCCCAATCTAAACCTTCACCTTCAGTATCATTAATGTCTATTTGATCCATGGCAGTAACAAGTTCTTCCATGGTATTGATCGAAAACCTAGATGGAACTGTAGAAGTTTCTTGTATTCAGGACTCTAACTTGAGAGAAAAATCATAATTCATGGTCTTTTGAGGTTTTCAAGCATATGCGAAATGAAAAAAAAAATATTTTGGATTTGAAGAAAATGTAATGGGGGGGGGGGGGGGGGGGGGGGGGGGGGGGGGACGGGGGGAAAAAAAGGAAAAAAAAAAAAATTTAAAAAATAAAAAAAAAATTTAGGAAAAAAAAATAAAAAGAAAATTTAAAATATTAGATAAAAAAA